>CAUYLG010012819.1:0-17555 GCA_963573385.1 Cacajao melanocephalus | reverse complement strand
TCAGCCTTTTTGCACTGGTTTCTTCCCATTTTTGTGGATTTATCCACCTGTCATCTTTGTAATTGCTGACTTTCAGATTGGGTCTGAGTGGATGTCCAGCTTGTTGGTGATGAAGTTTTTTCTGTTTCTTAGTTTTCCTTCAGTGGACACCCTTTCCCCACAGAGCTAGGCCTTCCCGGGTTCAGCTGTGCTTACTGTGAAACTGTCAGTCCTCAGCGCTTCCAATTGCTGTTCTCCTTGTGGGGATGGGACCAGCTGAGCCTGACTCAAGGGGCACCCAGTCGCATATACTCCACACTGAGAAGCGCTGCACCGCGCCAGGGCGCAGGCAAAACAGCTGCGCCAGCCAAAAGAGTCGTGCTGGCAACCCTTGTGGCTCCTCCGCTGGGAATTCCCCAGTTTGTGTTTCACAGAAATTCGTCTGAAATTTTGGCGTCCACTTGCTCTCTGCACTTTCACTGGGAGCTACAATCCTGAGCTGTTGTTAATCGGCCATCTTGGATCTCTCTGCCCGGTGATGAAGTTTTTTCTGTTTCTTAGTTTTCCTTTGGCAGATGCCCCTTCCCCGCAGAGCTGGACCTTCCTGGTTCAGCTGTGCTTACTGTGAAACTCTCAGTCCTCAGTGTTTCCAATTGCTGTTCTCCTTGTGGGGATGGGACCACCCGAGCCGGACTCAAAGGGCACCCCGTCCCGTATACTCCACCCCGAGAAGCGCCATGCCGGGGCGCCGGCAAAACAGCCATGCTGGCCAAAAAGGTCGAGCTGGCGACCCGTGTGGCTCCTCTGCCAGGAATCTCCCAGTCTGTGGGCAACAAAAATTCATCTGAAAGTGCGGCGTCCACTCGCTCTCTGCGCTTTCACTGGGAGCTACAATCCTGAGCTGTTGTTAATCAGCCATCTTGGATCTCTCTCCTCGAGAAGAGGGTTTTGATTGTGATATATACTAATATTTGGGAATGAACAGTAAAAGAGGAGCTGTTGGTTACTTGCTTATAAGAGAGTATGATGCACTGAATTTGGGAAAACCTGGTTTTCATAGAACAGAACACAATGAAAGCCTAAACCCAGTGTTGCTACTTAGCCCCCTGAATTAACAATTGAGACAAACCCCTGGCAACAGGAAGTAAGAGAGGGAGAAAAATAAGCAACTTGGGCTAGGATGAGCAGTGACTCCCTTAGAGCAAAGGAGGGGCAGCCCCCTATTACCAAATACCATTTTCACCTGGGGCTTTGCAACATGCAGTGTTCCTGCCCTAGCCATGGCATCTTACTGTTTTGATAGCAAACTCATTATATTTTTACCAATTTATTACTTGAAATGATAATATAGCCTGTCCATTTGCTGTTTCCGGGCTGTGATATATTTTCCTAGTGGTTTGGTTTTAAAACTAAATGAAGTCTAATTTGCTCCCCACCTCTAAAAAATGAACTATTCATGCACAGAACATTGATGGAGCTCAAAAATAATTACTCCCAGTGAAACAAGGTAGACAAAAAAAGAATACAATCTGTGTGATTCCATGTATATGAAACTCTAGAGAATGCAAACTAATCTACAGTAACAGAAAGCACATCAGTGGTTGCTTGGAGGGGGGTGGTAGGAAAAAGGATGCTTTTGGTAGTGAAGGTATATTCACTATTTTGTCACTTTGATGGTGATGGATTACGGACATATTCATCAATAAAATACAATGAAATTAAACACTTTAAATATGTACAGTTTATTTACTGTCAATTATACCTGAATAAAGTTGCTTTTAAAAATGTTAAACAATAACACCAACAATAGCCAACAGCTATTGGGTCAGAGATACTACAGGAGAGTATTTTAGACCTTATGTTTCTTGTGGCCAGTGCTTGTCCTGGCAGCAGGGATCTCCCTTGTAACAAGCCAGAGCCCTCCACAGTACCAATTTTTTCTCACTATACAGGGACCACAAGGCTGGCAGAGAAAATGTTTAGAAGATCCACGTGAGCAGACTTGAGGCCCAGCCAAGGCATGGCCAAGATGAAAGACCAGAAAGGCGAAGGCTCCTGGCCTCAAACCTATGCTCATGTTTATGAATACATACGTTATTTTAAAGAGCAGTTCTAGGTTCATAGAAAAGTCACGTGGAAAGTACCAAGAGTCCCCATATACCCTCTTCCAACACATGTACATCGCTGTCAGTACTGTCTACATCCAGCAAGAGTGGAACAATGTAACTATCAATAAACCTATGTTAACAGCTCATTATCACCCAAAGTCTGCAGCTGACACTAGTGTTCACTCTTGGTGTTGTATATTCTATGTGTTTTGGCAAATGGACAATGACATGGATCTATCATCACTGCATCATACAGAATACTTTCTTTGCCCTAAAAATCTTTGTGTTCTCCTATTCATCACTAACCTCTGGCAACCACTGCTCTTTTTACTATTTCCAGAGTTTTGCATTTTCTGAAATGTCATATAGTTGGAATCATACAACATGTGGTCTTTTTAGATTGTTTTCTTTCACTTTATAATATGAACACTCACATTTTTTAACCACAGTGATATGCCTGATACACTACTATTTGTTTATTGATTCTATGTAATGTCCAAGTCTGTGGGTACTTGGGTACCTGAGTGTAGACAGTGTCAAGAGGGGGAGAGGGATGTGCTTCTTAATGCAGCATCTGCTGAGTGAGAAGAGGTGACCACGCCAGGAGCTGCCAATCTTCAATCCCTTCTGGCCTTAGCCCAAGAAGCTTGAGGGTGATTGAAGTGAAAATCCACAGGGTCTTCTACAATCCCTTTTCCCCAGTGCTGTAATACTGTTTTAAAGCAGCTGCAGATGGAATGCTATTTGGTTAAAAAGAAAGAAAAAACTATCGATACATGCAACGTTTTGGATGTAACGTGAAGGCAATTTATTCAGTGAAAAAAAGTGCATCTCACAAGGTTACATAGTATATAACTCAATTTATATAACATTATCAAAATCACAAATTACAGAGAGGGAGAAAAACAAGTGCTTTTCAGGAATTACAAAAGAGGGGAAAGGTGTGTGTTTTAGTCTGTTTTCACACTGCTATAAAGAACTACCTGAGACTGGGTAATTTACAAAGGAAAGAGGCTTAATTGACTCAGTTCTGCATGGCTGTGGAGGCCCCAGGAAACTTACAATCATGGCAAAAGGCAAAGGGGAAGCAAGGCACGTCTTACATGGTGGAAGGAGAGAAACAGAGCAAGAGGGGGGAACCTGTCACATGCTTTTAAACCATCAGATCTCATGGAAATCACTCACCATCATGAGAACAGCATGAGGGAACCACACCCATGACCCAATCACCTTCTACCAGGTCTCTCTTTTGACACAGGGGGATTACAATTTGACATGTGATGTGGGTGGGGACACAGAGGCACACCATATCAGTATGATTTGTAGATGCACATTGAGAGAGGTCTTCAATAGTGATGGAACAATATTTGTTTTTTCTTGAGACAGGGTCTCGCTCTATCTTCCAAGATGCAGTGCAGTGGTTGAATCACAGCTCACTGCAGCCTCAAATTTCCAGGCTTGAATGATCCTCTCACCTCACCGTACTGAGTATCTGGGACCACAGGCATGTGCCACTACGCCCTGCTAATTTCTAATTTTTTAACTCTATTTTTAGTAGAGATGAGGTTTCTCTATGTTTCCCAGGCTGGTCTCAAATGCCTGGGCTCAAGGGATGCTCCTGCTTCAGCCTCCCAAAGTGCTGGAATTGGTGGTGTGAGCCACTATGCCTGGTCTGGAACAATATCTTGTTTATGATGGTAGTTACTTGAATCAATATATCTAATAAAATTGCACAGAACTACACACGTGTGTGCACACACACACACACACACTCAAATCAGTGCATGTAAAAACTGGTAACATGAATTAGGCCTGGAGTCTAATTAACATATTTATATCAATATCAATCTCCTGGTTTTGATATTATAACAAAGCTATATAAGAAGTTACCATTGCCTTAATTTTAAAACATTGTTACCATTGGAGAAAGCTCAGTGAAGGGTACTCAAGACTCAACAATTTTTGCAATTTCCTGCAAGTTTATATGACTGTTTCAAAATAAAACAAAAATTTGTAAAGCAGCTATAAAAAAAAAACATTTATTTCAAAATGAAGTTCAGTTGTTGAAATACATAAATGTGTATGAAACAAGAGTTTCAGAGATTCGAATAGTATCAGCCCACATCAAATGACAATGAAACAGAAGACTTAAAAAATTTCTGCAGCTTTACATATCAGAACAATTATCTTCAACAAATAAAAATTGAATGATGCCATTCGCTGTGCCATCCAAAGTAAATAAGGACTAAAATCATGAACAAGAAACCTTGGAATAATAAGTGATAAAGTTAGCATTAATGTAACATGATAGTCAGACTAGAAACAGTAAGTGCCAATATAATGAATTCCCCTCAAAACATTCCAAACACCAAGTTAGTTTTCATCATAAAGATGATGAAAACAAACTAAAGTAGCCAAAGACAGGAACGCTGGGCCCAGTGGCTGCTGCTCAGGCCCAGGCTGGTGTCAGGGGTCAAATCTTCACAAATGTGCATTTCGAAGCTCTGGGGAGCCTGCCTCCAGGGGCAGCCGTCTGAGCTTCCCACCTTAGGACAGCAGTGGGAAGCAGGGTGGTGGGGCCCAAATCAGGAGCCACGTCCCTCTCCTGTACCTGGGGAAGGATGCATGGCTTCTGAGCCACCTGAGGGAGGGGAAGCAGAGCGGATTGTAGTCAATGAGCTGAGTCCAGAGGCCAGAGGGAGCCGAGGGTCTAGGAGCACGCGGTGAGTGCCAGAGATGCTGGCAGGTTCCCTGTGTGTTCTTCAGGGAGTAATAAATACAAGCCCAGAAACTACCAGAAGATGGGAATTAGAGCTATGAGGCTGGGCTGCAGTGGACTATTTCGGAACAAAATAGCTCAGAGGACACTGTGGAAGGAGGTGTCAGAAAATTAACTTTTGAAAGGAAAGGAGAGAGGGCCAGGAAGGGCCTTCGGCAGCCAAGCCCATACACAGGCACGTGTATGTGTGTGTGTGTGTGTGTGTGTATGTGTGTGTGTGATGTAAGGAGAAAAGAGAAAAGAAGGTGGGTAAAAGTAAAATTTTTGAGCTATTCTGTGTTTTTTTTCCCTCTCTCTTATATGGCCAAAATAGGAAGAAAAAGAAAATAAAACTGAAGAAAAAACAAAAAAATTCACACACAGAAAGAAGCAGCAATGTCACTCAAACACGAAACCTGACTTCACGTCTCCTATCTGGTTGGGATGTAGAAGCCCATTTGACTATTAAAAATGTATTTTTATCTACAAAAAAATTAGCTGGGCGTGGTGGCATGTGCCTGTAGTCACTCGGGAGGCTGAGGCAAGAGAATTGTTTGAACCTGGGAGGCGGAGGTTGCAGTGAGCCGAGGTCATGCCACTGCACTCCAGCCTGGCGCCTGCTGATGGTGCCTGAATCTGTAGGAACTGGCCTGGGGCCTAAGATTGTCAGTGCTGGCCTTGTCACTGAAGCCACAGTAGCTGTCCTGGAGTCTGTGTTTGCTGGTGTTGGTCTTCAGGCTAAATGTATCTATGCTAACCTAATGGCTAGGTTTGAGATGGCTGGCTTGGGTCCTGGGGCTTTAGGGGCTGACTTGGGACTGGATACAGAGGATCAGGCCACTATTCCTGAAGAACAAATATGCAAAATCCTCAACAAAATGCTAGCAAACTGAATTCAACAAAAGTAAAAAAATCATTCACTGTAATCAAATGGGATTTATCCCAGGCATGTGGTTCAACATATGCAAATCAATAAATGTGACACATCACATTAACAAAACGAAGGACAGACACCATATGATCATCTCAATGAATGCAGAAAAAGCACTTTACAAAATGCAACACTTTTTCCCACCAAAAAGCTTTCAACAAATTAGGTATGGAAGAAATATACCTTAACACAATAAAAGCCGTATACAACAGGCCCACATCTGACATCATACTCAATGGTGAAAAGTTGAAAGCTCTTCCTCAATAATCAAGAACAAGACAAGAATATCCACTCTTGCCACTTCTTTTCAACATAGTACTAGATGTCCTAGCCAGAGGAATTAGGCAAGAATAAGAAATAAAATGCATCTTAATTGGAAAGGAAAGAATGCAATTGTCTCTGTTTGCTGACAACATGATATTTTATATAGAAATATCAAAAGACTCCACCAAAACCTGTTATAACTGATAAACTAATTCAGCAAAGTTGTAGGAGCAAAATCATGTTGTAAAAATTAGTAGTGCTCCTGTACACTAACAAACTATCCAAAAAGGAAATTAACAAATAATCCCATTTACAATAGCTACAAAAAATAATACTTAGGAGTAAATTTATTTAAGAAGGTATCTAGATCTATGTGCATAAAACTATAAAACATTGATAAAGAAATTGATAAAAACACAAAGTTATTCCAAGTTCATGAATTGGAAGATGTAATATTAAAATGTCCATACTATCCCTAAACAATCTATAGATTCAATGCAATCCCAGTCAAAATTTTAATAATATTTTTCACATAATTAGAAAAAAAATCTTAAAATTTACATGGAACCACAAAACACCCCAAATAGCCAAAGCAATCTTGACCAAAATCAACAAAGCTAGAAACATGACATTATCTGACTTAAATATATACTACAAAGCTATAGTAATCAAAACATCACATTTCTGGCATAAAAACAGACATGTCAACCAAAGAAGCAGGATATAGAGTCCAGTAAACATTAATTTCTAAACAACTGATTCTTAATCAAGATGTATAGAATGTATACAATGGGGAAAGAACAGCCTCCTCAATGAATGGTCTTGGAAAAACTGGATACCCACATGCAGAAGAAAGAATTTGAAAACTTTTCTCACACCATGTACAAAAATAAATTCAAAATAGGCTAAAGACTTAAATACAAGACCTGAAACTGTAAAAGTACTAGAAAAAAAGAGAGTAAACCCTCCACAACATAGACCTGAGTAATTATTTTTTGAATATCACCCCCAAAGCACTGGCAATGAAAGCAAAAATATACAGACGGAATAGCATTAAACTCAAATGCTTCTCACAGGGAAGTAAACAATTAACAAAGTGAAGAGACAACATGTAGAGTAAGAGGTAATATTTGCAAACCACATATCTGATAAGAGGATCATATCCAAAATTTATAAGGAACTTAAAAACTCAATAATTAGAAAATAATACAGTTGTAAAATGGGCAAAGAATCTGAGGAGACATTTCTCAAAAAACATATAAATGACCAATAGTTTCATATAAAAATGTTCAACATCACTAATCATCAGGGAAATAAAAATAAAAACCACAATAAGATATTACCTCATAACTAATAGAATGGCTATCATCAAAAAGACAAAAAGTAACAAGTGTTGACAAGGATATGAATCCTGTACACTAATGGTGGGAATGTAAATTAGCATAGCCATTATCTAAAACAGTATGGAAGTTCCTCAAAGACTAAAAATAGAAATGCCATATTATCTAGCAATCCCCCCACTGGGTAAACATGCAAAAGAATTGCAAACAATGTGCTAAAGAAATATGTGCTGTCCCATGTTCACTGCAGTATTATTCACAAGAACTAAGATATGGAGTCATCCTACGCACCCATTAGTGGATGAATGGAAGAAGAAAATGTGGTATACATACACAATGGAATACTGTTCAATTTTTTTTCAAATATGAAGTTATATTTATTTTCAGTAAAAGCAAAACAAAGTAGAGTCAGGCTGGGCATGATGGCTCACGCTTGTAATCCCAGCACTTTGGGAAGCTGAGGTGGGTGGATGACCTGAGGTCAGGAGGTTGAGACCAGCCTGGCCAGCATGGTGAAACACTGTCTCTACTAAAAATAAAAAGAAAATAGCTCGGTGTGGTGGTGCACACCTGTGATCTCAGCTACTCAGGAAGCTGAGGCAGGAGAATCATTTGAACCTGGGAGGCGGAGGTTGTAGTGAGCCAATGTCGTGTCACTGCACTCCAGCCTGGGCAACAAGAAAAGAAAAGAAAAAAAAAAGAAAAAAGAAAAAAAAATACAAAGTGGAGTCAATGCACTAATTTTATTTTTAAATCTAAAACAATTCTTAGCACAAACTATGCTCAATAAATAAAAACACATTATTATTATAGAGTAAGATTATTCTTGAGATTCTCTAGGGTTGTATGCGTGTTTTAAACAATACTGAGGTAGGTAAAGAAAGACATCCTACTGACTTGACTCAGAAGGGCTCAAAGGAAAGAAGAGCCAAGGAGCAGTGTCCCCAAATACTAAGTTAGCAAAATGAATACAAGAGTTTTCAAAGCAGTCTAGATATCACAGCTCACTGGGGGAAATGACAAGGGCTTGGAGATGATCCATGTTCAAGGCCTCATAATGAAATCTTCCCATATTTCCAGATTCTTGATATGGAATCTGTCACAAGTTTAAGGGGCTTCTGCCAAAGGAAAGGAGATTACTTATATTGCCTGAAATGTCCAATGCCTCCTAAATTTCCTTTGACTTTCACTAATATAACAAGGGCTCATTCCAGCAAAGGATTACTACTGAGGACCAACTTGTCTCTGGTTTAGATTTTCCTTTCATAAACACATTGATCCTTGCCAAAGAGAGCTCGAAGTATATCCAATTTCTTTTCTTTTTGTCTCTCCTATACAACTCTGTTTGTCTACAAAATCTAGGACTCTCACAACAACGGTGAGAAGGTAAGTGCCAGTTCTAATGCAAGAACTCTCTAAAGATCGATGGTCACAATTTCTTTTTTAACCACTTCATCTGCCATGCCTTTTTTTTGGGTCTCTTTATCTTGCCAATTATTTCCTTTAAAATTCAATCCTCCCAGCTACATTCTGAGCACCAAGTTTTTTGACCAATGCATCTCCGGTATCTTTTTGCAGATTTTTGTAATTTTGTTGGAACCAAATGGGGTATCTATCAGCTCTCTAACCAGATGCTAAGACAGAGGAAGTAGCCTGCAACTCACCATTATTTTTTAAGAGGGCCTGTGTAACGGTTGGTAGATGCAAGTTAAACTTTTCCATTAACTGCCGAATGATCTTAATGGCAGCTCCCACCTCTGGTAGAGAAAGTTTCTCTCCTCCTCCTTCTCTACCCCTCCTCCTCTTCCCCATTCTCACCCTCCTCCTCCCCGACCTTCCTGCTCCTGCTGTGTTTCTGTCTTCCTCAGGCATGGGTGGATTATCATCACACATTGTTATATGTATCTCAAAATCAGGGCTCTTGATCCACTTGTGGGAAGTGCCTCTCCAGAAGTCCTGTGCTGTTCTTACAGCTCAGTTTTCCATCTCTCTGAGAGAGGCTGACAAAAACATGCCTCTGATTCAGTGCCTCCACTTAGCTGTAACAATACGTTAATCAGAACTGCCTGGCATCTTCCTGAACAAGACTTTCAACAGAGCCAGGTATGTTTCACTTCATCCAGAAGTTTTCTCAAGCGTCTTCAAAGATGCTTAAGTACTCTTTCCCAGTGGGTCTAGGAGCCAGCAGAAGAACAGATATATTTTCTATCAAGATGTCTCTCCAGCAGAAAATTTCCCTTTTGTTTCCAAGGCCTTGGCTTTTCTCATCATTTCCAGTGTATATGAGCAAGGCACAATGCTATCATACATCCCCCTGCAGCTTTAAAAAGAAGCAGAAGTGAAGAATGGATTCAATTGAGATTGTTGGCAAGATGGCTGAACACAAGCAGCTCCAGTCTGCAGCTCCCAGCGAGACTGATGCAGACAGAAGGTGGGTGATTTCTGCATTTCCAAATGAGGTGCCCAGTTCATCTCACTGGGACTAGTTGGACAGTGGTTGCAGCTCACAGAGGGTGAGCCAAAGCAGGGTGGGGCATTGCCTCAACTGGTAAGCACAAGGGGTTGGAAAATTCTCTCTCCCACCCAAGGGAAGCCTTGAAGGACTGTGCTCTGCCGTGAGAAATGGCGGACTCCCGCCCAAATACTGTGCTTTTCCCACGGTCTTCGCAGACCGCAGACCGGGAGATACCTTCCAGTGCCCAGGCCACCAGGGCCCTGGGTTTCAAGCACAAAACTGGGTGGCCATTTGGGCAGACACAAAACTAGCTACAGGATTTTTTTTCATTCCCCAGTGGTGGCTAGAACGTCAGGGAGACAGAATCGCTCACCCCATGGCACTGCTCCCGGTACCCGGTGCTCCGCCACTTGGCCTGTCTGGTCCACGCAGACGTGGCGCTGCTGTCCTTCCCTGAGAACAGAGTGGAGGAATGGTTGGGCCAGGTGGGGTCTTTGCCCAAATCCATCACCTCTACGCCTCTGACTCCAGTCACCAGAGAAGCCGCCCCCGCCTGAGCACCTGGCACGCAGAGAGCAACTAACTGAGCCACTACTAATTTTTAAAAAGAAAATAATCCTCTTATTTGTGGTACCATGGATGGATCTGGAGAATATTATGCCAAATGAAAGAAGCCAGGCACGGAAAGACAAATACCGCATGCTCTTAATTATATGTGGGATGCAAAAAAGTTTAACTCACAGAAGCAGAGTAGAATGGTGATTACCAGAGGCCGGGGGCAGGAGAGGCAATAGGGAGATGTTTGCCAAGGAGTACAAAACTTTACTTAGACAGGAGGAATATGTTACCATGCAAATAGTAATCAAAAGAAAACAGGAGTGGCTATACATATATCAGACAAAGTAAACTTTAAGTCAAAAGTTGTCCCTAGAGACAAAGAAGGTCATTACATAATGATAAAAGGGTGGAAGGGAGGAAGATATAATAATTGTAAATGTATATGCATCCAACTTTGCAGCACCTAAATATTGAGAGAGAAGAAGGAGAAATTGACAGCAATAGAACAATAATAAGAAACTTTAACATCCCACTTTCAGTATTAGATTGAACATCCCGGCAGAAAATCAAGAAACGGTAAACTTGAACAACACCATTAGCCAAATAGACTTATAGACATGCACAGAACTTTTCACCCAACAGCAGAATAATACACATTCTTTTTAAGTGTATAAGGAACGTTTTCCAGACTATATCACACGTTAAGCCACAAAACAAGTTTTAACAAATTTAAGGAGATCAAAATCATATGAAGTATCTTTTCTGACCACAATGAAATGAAACTAAAAATCAATAACAAGAAAGCAGGACAATTCACAAATATATGGAAACTAACATACTCTTAAAAACTGCTGGATCAAAAAGAGAATTTTAGATACATCTTGAAGTGAATAAAACTGAAAGAAAATACTAAAAGTTATGGGATACAATAGAAGCAGTAATATGAAGAAAGTTTATAGTGACAACTCCCTAGATTTAAAAAGTGGAAAGATATCAAATAAACAACCTAACTGTACACATCAAGGAACTAGAAAGAGAAGAACAAGCTAAACCAAAGCTGGCAAAAGAAGAAAATAATAAGGATTAGAATAGAAACAAATCAATGGAAAGTAGAAAAACTATAGAAAAACACCAAAAATAAAAGTTGTTTTTTAGAAAAGCATAAAATTGTCAAACTTTTAGCTACACTAAGAAAAAAAGAGTAAAGAAACAAAAGTAGAATGAAAGAAAAGCCATTACAACAAATGCCTCAGAAATAAAAAGGATTATAAGAGATTATTATGAACAAGTACATGCCAACAAGTTGGATAACATAGAGGAAATGGGTAAATTCCTAGAAACATACAACCTACTAAGATTGAATCAAGAAGAAATGGAAAGCCGGAACACACCAATTACAAAGAGATTAAAGTAGTAATAAAATGCCTCCCAGCAAAGAAAAATCCAGGACCAATTGGCCTCACAACTGAATTCTACCAAAAATTCAAAAAAGAAGAACACCAATCCTTCTTAAACTTTTCCAAAATGTAAAAGTAGAGGAAGCACTTCCAACCTCTTTATGAGTCCAGCAGCACTCTAATACCAAAACCAAAGACACCACAAGAAAAGAGAACTATAGGCCAATACCTCTGATTAACATAGATGCAAAATGTCTTTGATAAATTGAATTTGTTGCAGACCAAATTCAACAACACATCAAAAAATTTATACACCATGACCAAGTGAGCTTTATCATTGAGATACAAGGTTGGTTTAATACATGCAAAACAATCAATCTGAGGCATCACATTAAGGGAAGGAAAGATTAAAACCACATGATCATCTTTATAAATGCAATAAGCACATTTGATGAAGTTTAATATCCTTTCATTGTTAAAAAAAATTCCAAGTAACAACAGATGCTGGAGAGGATGTGGAGAAATAGGGACACTTTTACACTGTTGGTGGGAGTGTAAATTAGTTCAACCATTATGGAAGACAGTGTGGTGACTCCTCAAGGACCTAGAAATCGAAATTCCATTTGACCCAGCAATCCCATTACTGGGTATATATCCAAAGGATTATAAATCATTCTACTATCAGGACACATGCACACAAGTGTTCATTACAGCACTGTTTATAATAGCAAAGACTTGGAACCAACCCAAATGCCCGTCGATGATAGACTGGACAGGGAAAATGTGGCACATACACACCATGGAATACTATGCAGCCATAAGAAACGATGAGTTCATGTCCTTTGTAGGGACATGGATGAACCTGGAAACCATCATTCTCAGCAAAGTGACACAAGAACAGAAAATCAAACACCACACGTTCTCACTCATAGGTGGGTGTTGAACAATGAGAACACATGGACACAGGGATGGGAGCATCACACACTGGGGTTTGTCAGGGGGAGATAGGGGAGGGACAGCGGGGGGTCGGGTGTTGGGGAAAGATGGCATGGGGAGAAATGCCAGATATAGATGATGGGGAGGAAGGCAGCAAATCACACTGCCATGTGTGTACCTATGCAACAATCTTGCATGTTCTTCACATGTACCCCAAAACCTAAAATGCAATAAATAAATAAATAAATAAATAAACAAATAAATTTAAAAATTCCAAGTAAAATAGATACAGAAGATGCTGTGGTCTGAATGTTTGTGTCTATAGTTTATATGTTGAAACCTAAACCCCAATCCAATAATATCAAGAGGTGTGAACGTTAGGAGATTCAGGAGGGTTTCTTCCTCAAAAATGGGATTGGTGCCTATATAAAAGAGGCCTAAAAGAGTTTGTTCATCCTTCCACCATGTAAGAATAAGAAGATACCATCTTGAAACAAAGAACAAGCTCTCACCAGACACTGAATCTGCTAGTTGTCAGCCTCCATAACTGTGAGCAATAAATTTTTGGTGTTTATGATTTCTTATTGTAAGGAAATTCATCATTGCAGTCCAAACAAACAAAGATGGAAGGAAATTTCCTCACATTATAAAGGCCATTTATGACAAGCCCACAATGAATATCATTATCAATGAGGGAAACTGAAAGCTTCTGCTAAGGTCTAGTAAAAGAAAAGGATGTTCCCTTTTGCCACTTCTATTTAACACAACTGGAAGTACTAGCAAGAGTAATCAGACAAGAAAAAGAAAGAAAAGCCATACAAATCAGAAAGGAAGAAGTAAAAGTGTCCCTGTTTGGATATAACATGATCCTTTACTTAGAAAACTGTAAATATTCCACCAAAAAAACCTGTTAGCTATAATAAATACATTCAGTAAAGATACAAGATATGAAATCAACATAAAAATTAGCTGGTTCTATACACTAACAAAGAAATAGCTAAAAAGGAAGTCAAGAAAACAATACCACTTACAAAAGCTACAAAACAGAACATATTTAGGAATAAATCTAACAGGGGAAATAAAAGATCTGAATCACCTTTTCAATTTTTTTTTAATTTTTGTAGAGATGGTGCCTTGCTATGTTACCCAGACTGGTCTCAAATTCCTGGCCTCAAGTGGCCTCCCAAATTATTGGGATTACAGGTGTGACTTACCATGCCTGGTTCAGATAAAACATCTGTATACTGAAAACTATAAAATATTGATGAAAGAAATTAAAGAGGACATTAATAAATGGAAAGAAGACTCCATCTCTACAAAAAAAATCTCAAAATACTAGCCAGTCATTGTGGCACATGCCTGTAGTTCCAACCACTGGGGAGCATAGGGAGGAAAGATCACTTGAGCCCAGGAATTTGAGGATGCCATGAGCTATGGCCACACCACTGCACTCCAGCGTGAGTGACGAAGTGAGACCTTCTCTCAATAAATAAGTAAATAAATAAATAGAAATATATCCTGTATTTGTGGTTTAGAAGAATTAATACTGTTAAAATTACTATATATCCTAAATGATCTATAGATTTAACACTATATAGAAATGTTAATGGCATTTTCCACAGAAACAAAAAAATACTAAAATTTGTATAAATCAACAAAAAGTTTTAAACATCAAAATAATATTGAGAAAGAAAAATAAGGTTGGAGACATCATACTTCCTGACTTCAAAATGTATTGCAAAGCTATAGAAATAAAAAAGAATGGTCCTGACATAAAAGCCAACACATAGACCAATGGAACAGAATAAGTAGCTCATAAATAAACCCAAGCATATATGGCCAATTAATTGTCAACAAGTTCACCACAAAGACAAAATGGGAAAATGATAGTCTCTTCTATAACTAATATGGGTAAAACTGGATATCCACCCACAAAAGAAAGAAATTTGACCCCTGTCTTACACCATACACAAAAATAAACTCAAAATGGACTAAAGACTTAATACTGCAAAACATTCAATTCCTTAAAAAAAAAAAAACAAGAAAACTTCCTGACATTAGTCTGAGGAAGACTTTTTAAAAAGTAACTAACTGAAAGCACAAGCAACAAAAGCAAAACTAAACAAGTGCACCACATCAAACTTAAAAGCTTCTGTATGCCAAAGAAAATAATCAACAAAATGAATAGGCAGCCAATTAATTGGGAGAAAATATTTGCAAGTCATATATCTTATAAGACTTTAGTATTCAAGATACATAAGGAACTAACACTCAATAGCAAGAAAACAAATAATCCAACTTTTAAAATGTGCAAAGAACCTGAATAGACACATCTAAAATGAAGACATGCAAACGGCCAACAGGCACATAAAAATGTCCAACGTCATTAATCATCAGGGAAATTCCAATCCAAACCACGAGATAACATCTCACAACGTTTAGGATAGCCATTATCAAAGAGACAAGATATAACAGGTGTTGGTGAGGGTGTATAGTAAAGAAAACCCATTTGTTGTTGATGGAAATACAGATTGGTGCAGCCATACTGGAAAACAGTGTGGAGTTTCCTCTTGAAATTTTTTAAAATAGAACTGCTATATGACCCAGCAATCCTTCTTCTGGGTATATACTCAAAGGAAATAAAATCACCACCTTGTAAACATATATGTGCTTCCATGTTCATTGAAGCATTGTTTACAATTGCCAAGATATGGAAACAAACTAAATGTCTGCTGGTACTTGAATACATACAGAAGTTGTAGTGGGATGTGTCATCAAGATGGCAAAATTGGAGATACTAGCCTTTATTCCCCCACCCCCAAAGAAATAAATAGGTAGCCACAAACCAAAATATCTTTAAGAGGGCTCAAGGGCACATTAAAAATGTGAGGCAACACAATGGAAGAAAAACAATAACAGCAACAAAACACAACAAAAAAGAAGACTATCCACAGAAAGGAACACTGGTGAGACTGACATATCTGAGATTCCAGGAGATGGCTAGGAACAAAGAAGAAAAGTGAAAGCTATTGATATCAGCCACACGGCAGGGGCCACCATGGTCTCCAGCGGCCTTCTCCACACAAGACACTGGCATGTTTTGTCATTGAGTTGAGAAACAGACATTTCTGTTGGGGGAACTACACAGAAGAAGGCACAACTTCCCAACCCTCCCTCACCCAAGAAGTAGCTGCTGTTGAGCCACTTTGGGCAATCACCTGCCTCCTCTCTCAACCTCATGCATGCCTTAACCCCCAAACCTTGGCTGCTCCATGGATGCCCACTCTTCAGAGGTTGGAGCTATCACCATGGCAAGCTGGTGTATACTCCAGGCCCTGGATCCAAGGTCTCTCTAAGGGTTCCTTGAATCCAGGCACAAGCTGAGCCATCATAGAAAGGCAATCCCTGACCTTATCCTGAAACATTGTAACCCTGAACACACCTGTGGAAAAAAATTGGGGAGATGTAGATTAAATGATTCAAAGTTTCAGTGATATAGATGAATACACTGAGGGATCCGAAGTACAACATGAGGGCTATAAGGGATAACTATGTCTGCTTTTCCTTTGTTCATTGTACTCTCATGGCAAGATGGCTAGCGAGAGTACCCTTCTTGTAGTCCATGAAGTAAAAATTGCTTGCTGAGAGATCCTTTGCCTCAGTGTTAATTTTTCTTTGTGGCACTGAACAATTAATTACACATAATAAAAAAGATAAGGCTAAATGTGAAAACTCAGCACTGAGATCTTTTATGAGTGCCCCTCCGCCTTCCTTGTATTTCCTCCTGACTCTTTCTTACACAGAACTTCTATTGCATGCTGAGAATTCATTTTGCTGTTTTTCAAATATATGCTATTTCTCTATTCTTTAAGACTATTACCCATAATAACACTGAACTTTAAAAATCATTCCCTACTTATAGCTTTTTATCCTATAAGCTCAGCTTACTAGTGTAAGAATTAAAGAAAGAGGAAAGAAACACGAAAAGTGTCTTAACAATTAAAGACAGGTTTATTTTGGAGAATAAATTTGAGAGGGACTTCTGGCCAAGTTGGGTTAGAGGCATTTTTTCTTATAAACTAAGAGTTTTTTTTAAGGATTTGAGGCGAACAGCTTACTGCTGGCTTGGAATGTTTTTGTGTTTCTTCGTGTTGCTTATCTGGGAGGGAGAGTTTCTGTGTTTGTTTTCATAAATTTTCCTGCAGCTGCAGGCATACCCCCTGAGTCTACTTTTAGCTTCCCTGTCTTAGTGCACCTGAAGGGAAAGGAATGTGCTTATTAAAGCCCACTGTTTCACTGGGGCCCATTGTATGAGGGTGATGTTTGGCAATTACCCAACAGACTTTCCCCGCTCTCTCTGTGCCTGAGCTGTCTTATCTGTGTTTTACTGTCTGCTTTTTCTGGCTGCTTGTAGTTAGAAGATAAGCGATTTCCGGGAGAGAGATCCAAGATGGCGGATTAACAACAGCTCAGGAGTTTAGCTCCCAGTGAAAGCATAGAGAGCGAGTGGACGCTGCAATTTCAGACGAATTTCTGTGGAACACAAACTGGGAAATTCCAGGCGGAGGAGCCACACGGGTCGCCAGCGCGACTCTTGGCTGGCGCAGCTGTTTTGCCTGCGCCCCGGCGCGGCGCAGCGCTTCTCAGTGCGGAGTATATGCGACTGGGTGCCCCTTGAGTCGGGTTCAGCTGGTCCCGTTCCCACAAGGAGAACAGCAATTGGAAGCGCTGAGGACTGAGAGTTTCACAGTAAGCACAGCTGAACCCGGGAAGGCCTAGCTCTGTGGGGAAAGGGCGTCTGCCAAAGGAAAACTAAGAAACAGAAAAAA
>CAUYLG010012818.1:0-10884 GCA_963573385.1 Cacajao melanocephalus | reverse complement strand
TGAGGGTAACAAAAAAGATGGGAGGTACTTCTTGGAGTGGCACTGAGTGGTTCCTGGCATATTTGAGAGTTCTCAATAAATTATTAACTATTTTATGTCTTTTTTTTTCTTTGAGATGGAGTCTTACTCTGTCACCAGGCTAGAGTCCGGTGGTGTGATCTCAGTTCACTGCAACCTCCACCTCCCAAGTTCAAGCAATTCTCCTGCCTCAGCCTTCCAAGTAGCTGGGACTACAGATGTACACCACCACATCCAACCAATTTTTGTATTTTTGTAGAGATGGGGGTTTCACCATGTTAGCCAGGATGGTCTTGAGCTCTTGACCTCATGATCTGCTCATCTTGGCCTCCCAAAGTGCTGGGATTACAGGTGTGAGCCACCACACCTGGCAAAATTGACAAATCTTTAAGAAGACTGAAAAAGAAAATACAAATAAATACTATAAAGAATGAAACACAAGATGTCATTACAGAGCCCACAGATATCAAGAGAATAACATAGGAATATTGTAAACAACTCTCCTTACATAAATTTAACTTAGAAGAAATAAATCAATTTTTGAAAGATACAAACTCATAACTCACACAATATGAAATAAGTAATTTGAATAATCCTGTAACTATTAACAAAATTAAAATTGTATCTTTAAAATTCCAAAAGAGAAATCTCCAGGCCCAGATGGCTTCACTAGTGCATTCTACCAAACATGTAAAGAAAAATTAACACCAATTCTGTACAGTCTCTTACAAACAGCATAAAAGTAGGAAACACTTCTCAATTCATGTAAAGAAGTTAGCATTACACTGATACCAAAACCAGGTAAGGACGGTACAGAAAAACAAAAACAAACTATATTGCTCATGAATATAAATGCCAATACCCTTAACCAAATATTATCAAACAGAATTCAGCAATACATAAAAGAACTGAACACATGACCAAGTAGAGTTTATTCCAGATATGCAAGGCTGATTCAATTCACAGTCAACATCATCCACCATATTAAAAGGCTAAATAAGAAAAAATTCATAATCATAATATTAGCCAACAAGAAAAAAGCATTTGACAAAATTCAACACTAGAAATAGAAGTAATCTTCCTCAGAAGATTATTTCATTAACAGCATTAGTGAAGAATTAATGCTATCTACCCTCCCCTTGTCAAGTTCAGGAACAAAGTAAGAATTGCCTACCAGCACTCAATATAGTGCTGAAGGTTCTATCTAGTGTGAGGGAAAGGAAAAGAAATAAAAGGCATATAGATCCAAAATGAAACTGTCTCTATTTGTTAATGACATTATTATATATGTTGAAAATTCCAACTAACCTATTTTTTAAAAAACTTCTAGAATTAATGAATGAGTTCAGCAAGCTTGTGGGATACAAGACATTTTTTTTTTTTTGAGACAGGGTCTCGCTCTGTCACCCAGGTTGAAGCACAGTGGTGTAATCATGGCTGACTGCAGCCTCAAATTCCTGAGCTCAAGTGATGCTCACACCTCAGCCTACCAAGTAGCTGGAAATACAGGTGTACACCACCATACCCAGCTAATTTTTAAAATTTTTTGTAGAGACAGGGTCTCATCATCTTGCTCAGGCTGTTCTCTAACTCCTGGGTTCAAGTGATCCTCCCACCTTGGCCTCCCAATGTGCTGGTATTACAGGCATTAGCCACCACACCCAGCCAGGACAAATATTTTAAGAGCTAATCATATTTCTATATATGAGCAATGAACACGTCAATACTAAAAGTGAACATACAATATTGCTGACAATACCTAAAAAGAATTAAATACTTGGGTATAAATTTACCATGTATAGAACTTCTGTGCTAAAATCTACAAAATGCTGATGAAAGAAAAAATACCTAGATAAATGACAAGAAATACTTTGCTATGGATTAGAAGACTCAACATGAGAAGAAGATTCTCCTCAAATTTATGTACAGATTTAACATATTCTTATCAAAATGCTAGCAAGGATTTTTGTAGATATGTACAAAATTATTTTAAAATTTATAAGAAAAGCCAAAGGAACTAGAATAGCTAAAGAAATTTTTAACAGAAGAATGATTAAGAGGAAATCATCTACCCAATTTTAAGATTTATTATGTGGCTACCATAATAAATACTGTGTGGTATTGGCAAAGGGAAAAACACACAAATTGATGAAACATAACAGAAAACTCCAAAACAAACTTACAATAATATGCCAAACTCATTGTTAATAAAAGGGTAAAAGCAATTTATGAAGGAAGGCAGCCTTTTCAACAAATGGTGCTGGAACCATTCATTGAACACTCAGAGACAATAAAATGAACCTCAATCCAAGTCTCATATCTTGTAAAAAGAAAAAAATCACTTAAAATGGATCATGGACTTAAATATAAAACATAAAACTATAAAAAAAATTTTAAAGGAGAAAACCTTTATGATCCAGAACTAGGCAAAGTGTTCCTGAATGATACAAAGTCACAGGATCAAAAGGGACAAATGGTAAGTGGGACTTCTTCAAAATTAAGAATTTTGCTCTGCAGAAGACTCTATCAAGAGGTCTACAGACTAGGAGAAAGTATTTGCAAACAAATTTCCAGCAAAGGACTTGCCTCTAGAATATATAAAGAACACTCAAAACAAAAACAAATCAACAATCCACCTAGAGAGTGGGCAAAAGGCATGGAAACATTTTATCCAAGAAGATATAAAATGAAAAATAAGCACATGAAAAGATGTTCACATCATTCATCATTAGAGGAATGCAAATTAAAACCATAAGATATCCCTATGCATCTATCAATATGGCTAAAATGAAAAATAACAACAATACTAAATGTTGGCAAGAATGTGGAGAAACAAGATCACTCACTCATTGTTGGTGGAAATATAAAATGCTATAAACACTCTGGAAAAGTTCAGCAGTGTCTTAGAAAACATGCAACTATCATACAACCCAGCAATTGCACCTCCAGCCATTTATTCCAGAAAACATTTTCATACAAAAACCTAGACATGAATATTTATTTCACTTTTTTTTTAGTTAAAGCCAAACATTTGAAACATCCTTCAGTGGGTGAATGGTTTAAAAAATGTGGCACAGCTATACCATAGAATTCTACTCAGAAATGGAAACAAACAAACTATTGATATGCACAATGGTCTAGATGAATCACCAGAGAATTATGCTGATGACAAAAGCCAACTTCTAATTTTCAGTCCAGCATGTAAGGAGCTTAGAAATCACTATTGTGTCTAACAAGTTTAAAAAGCAGAAAAAAAAAAAACCCTAAAAATTAACAACTCTTCTTAGATCCATCAGAGAAGTAAGGTCACAGGGCAAACTATTATCCCCAAAATTGGAGAGACAGACAGGGTAACACAAAGAATCACAACTTACCAGAGCAGAAACCCATGATCAGAAACCTTTGTGGAAGGTACTGGAGTAGGAAAACCTAAACTGTAATTAACAAATTGCCGGAAGCTCAGTGTGGACATGTCTCAGAGTTAAAAACTGCAGGGCTCGTCCAGTCATGGAGGGAACCATGCACACACACTTTTGTGGGTTTTGCCTCCAGGTTCTCACAGTGAATATTAATTTAAAAGTCCTCTTGTGGGCCAGGAGCATTGGTTTGTGCCTGTAATCCCAATACTTTGAGAGGACAAGGTGGGAGGATTGCTTGAGCCCATGGGTTCAAGACTAGTCTGAGCAACATAGGAAGACCAAATCGCTAAAAAAAAAAAAAAAAAAAAAAATTAAACATTAGCTGGGCATGGTGTCATGCACCTGTGGGCCCAGCTACTCAGAAGCTGAGGGGAGGATTACTTGATCCTAAGAGTTTGAGACCAGCCTGGGCAACATAATGAGACCCTGTCTCTACAAAAAAAAAAAAAAAAAAAAAATTGTGACAAAGTAAGACCTGTTTCAAAAACAAACAAACAAAAAATCCCCTTCTGCTTCCAGGAGAGGAAGGACGAAATGAATCATTTTGAAATATGTAGCTAAAGCAGGGAGGTAGATGTAATACCCAATGGGGGCGGAGGTCCCAGCCTTGATTAAGGTGGCTGGGGGAGCTCTCTGTTCTCCTTAGCAAGGCCTTCCTTCAAAAGCAAATTATTTTACCAGAACCTAAATTATAAAGGTTTTTCTTTAGCCTAACCGACCTGGGCAAAGCAAATACCCAGTTCCAGACACCCCTAGCCATCATATACAACATAAGGGGGTGAAAAAAAAACTGAGCAGCACTGGTGAAGTTCATAGTCCAATGTTAACAGACTGAGACCTAATCACAGCACTATAGGACACTCCTCTTGTCCCCACACCTTACCACCACATTACTAAAGGCCTCTTTACTGCACTTTTTTTTAACCCGGTACATCATGTCTGACTATCCAGAAAAAATTACAAGGTGTACTAAAAGACAGTAAAAATAGTTTGAAGAGACAGATGAAGCATCAGAACAGATTTAGATTATGGCAGGGATGATGAAATTTTCAGACCAGGAATTAGAAACAACCATGATTAATATGAAGGGGCTTCCAAAAGTTCATGAAGGCTGGGCATGGTGGCTCATTCCTTTAATCCCAGAACTTTGGGACGTTCAAGTGGGTGGATCACTTGAGCCAGGAATTTGAGACAAGCCTGGGCAACATGGTGAAACCCTATCTCTATAAAAAAGGAAATTAGCTGGGCATGATGGTATGCACCTATAGTCCCAGCTACTCAGGGGTAGAGGGCTGAAGTGGATGGATCAATTGAGCCTGGGAGGCAGAGGTTGCAGTGAGCCAAGATTATGCCACTGCACTCCAACCTGGGCAACAGAGTGAGACCTCATTAAAAAAAAAAAGAAGAAGAAGAAAAGAAAAGAAAAGAAAAAAGTTTATGAAAAACACACATTAAGAAAAAACCATGAATGAATTTCAAAGTTGTCTACACCAAAATAAACTTGTACTAACTTGTAATAACATAACTGAACAAGACCTGGTTTGAGGCACTGAAAATGATAAGACATCAATTTGAAAAGAGCCCCTATTACAGCAACATGAAATTCTGCTAAAATTAAAACAAGAACAAACATCACATTTGCAGTGGAGTTTATGTGAAAGAATGATGAAATCATTGAGGCTTTATAAAAAGTTGTAGGGACATCTCCTCAAAAAAATCAGCAGTTTACAAACGGATAACTTGATAAAGAAGGAAATGATGTTGAAGATGAAGCCCACAGCAGCAGAGCATTCACATTAATTGTGAGGAAAAAAATGTATCTTGTTTGTGCCTTAATTGAAGAGGACTGACAATTAATAGCACAAATAGTAGCCAACACCATAGGCATTTCAACCTACACAATTCTGTCTGAAAAATTAAGGTTGATCAAACATTCCACTCAACAGGTTTCAAAACCATTGCACCCAGATCAGCTGCAGGCAAGTGTAGTGCTCTCAATGGAAGTTTTAAACAAGTGGGATTAAGATCCCAAAATATTTCTTCAAATAATTGTGACAGGACATGAAACATGGCTTTATCAGTATGATCCTGAAGACAAAGCACGATCAAACTAATGGCTACCAAGAGGTGGAAGTGCTCCAGTCAAAGCAGAAGCAGACCAGTTAAGGGCAAAAGTCACAGCAACCATTTTTTGGGATGCTCAAGGCATTTTTCTTGTTGACTTTCTCCTTGGCCAAAGAACAATAAGATCTGCTTATTATGAGAGGGTTTGGAGTTAGCCAAAGCTTTAAGCAGAAAAAGTCCCCAGGAAAGCTTCAGCAGAGAGTCATTCTCCACCACAGCAAAGTTCCTGCTCATTCTTCTTATCAGACAAGGGAAACTTTGTGAGAGTTTCAATGGAAAATTATTAGGCATCCATCTTACTGTTCCGAACTTGGTTTCTTCTGACTTTTTTTGTTTTCTAATCTTAAAAAGTCTTTACAAGGCACCCATTTTTCTTCAGTTAATAATGTAGAAAAGACTGCATTGATCTGGTTAAATTCTCAGGATGCTCAGTTCTTTAGGTATGAACTAAATAGCTAGTATCATTACTTACAAAAGTGTCTCGAATTTGATCAACATTGAGAAATAAAGTCTATCTTTTTATTTTTGTCTTTTAATTCTGTTTTCCACAAACTTGTTGAAGTCTCATCACACAGTAGAGACTCTCATGGATAAAGTAAATAGTATGCCAGAACAGATGGGTAGTACAAGCAGAGAGACAGAAATTCTTGAAAGAATCAAAAATGCTAAAAATCAAAAATCCCATAAAAGAAGGGAAGAATACCTTTGATGGGCTCATTAGTAGACTGGACACAGTGAAGAAAGAATCTCTGAGCTTGAGGATATCTCAGTAGAAATTTCCAAAACATAAAATCAAAGAGAAAAAAGACTGAGAAGCAAAACACAATAGAATATCCAAGAACTGTGAGACTACAAAAGGTGTAACAAATGTGGGATAGAACACCAGAAGGAGAATGAAGAAAGGAAAGAATAGATGAAATATTTGAAGTCATAATGACTTAGAATTACTTCCAAATTAGTGACACCAAAACCCAGATCTAGGAAGCTCAGAGAATACCATCAGGATAAATAACAAAAACTATGCCTAGGCATGTCATATCCAAACTGCAGAAAATCAAAGATAAGGGCAACATCTTGAAAGAAACCAGAAGAAAAATCATCTTACCTATGGAAAAGCAAAGATAAGAATTATATCTGAGTTCTCCTCAGAAACTTCTCAGAATGGAATGTACTGAGATATTTAAAGTGTTGAGAGAAAAAATCACCAACCTAGAATACTGTACTCTGTGAAATTATCCTTCAAGAGTGGAGGAAAAATATAGACTTTTTCAAACAAACAGAAATTGAAAGAATTTGTTGTCAGTAGACCTTCCTGCAAAAAAATTTTTTTTTAATTTTTTTCAGATGGGGAGGCCAAGGTGGGCAGATTATCTAAGGTTGGGAGTTTGAGACCAACCTGACCAATATGGAGAAACCCTGTCTCTACTAAAAATACAAAAAATTAGCCAGGCACGGTGGTGCATGCCTGTAATCCCAGCTACTCAGGAGGCTGAGGCAGGAGAATCACTTGAACATGGGAGGTAGAGGTTGTGGTGAGCCAAGACTGCACCATTGCACTCCAGCCTGGGCAACAAGAGTGAAATGCCATCTCAAAAAATATGTAAACATATTTCAGAAAGAAGGATAATTATATATAGAACAGAAATTCAGATTTACAAAAAGAAAGGAGAATCATCACAGAAGAAACAGGTGAAGGTAAAGTAAAAACTTTCATTTTTCTTATTCTTGTCAATCTTACAGATAACGGTTTGTTCCAAATGATAATAGCAACAATGTATTTGATTATGTATGCATATGTGTGTACATTTTAATATATATTATACATTACATTTATGTTTTTTATAAGAAAAAATGAATAACAGGAATGATACAAGAAATGAGAGGAAAGAATTTTTCTTACTATAAGGTACTTGTCCTACCTGTGAAGCAGTATGGTGTTATTTGAAAGTGGACTTGGATTAGTTGTAGATGTATATGACAACTCTAGGGTTACCACTAAAAAGATAAAATTTAAGCATAATCTATGCTAAGAAATGAGAGTAGGTGGAATTATACAAAATGCCCAATTAAAACCACAAAAGACAGAGTGGAAGGCAAAAATAGGATCAAAGAACAAGGGCAATAAATAGAATATAGTAGCAAATAGGATAGGTATTAACTCAAGTACCTCAATAATTAAATGTCAATGACCTAAATATACCAATTAAAAGGCAGAAATTGGAGATTGCCAAAGTGGATGAAGAAACGATACATAACTATATGTTGTCTACAAGAAACCCACTTTCAATATAAGGATGCATATATATTAAAAGTAAAAGGATTGAAAAATATATATCATATTAACACTAATCAAAACAAAGCAAGAGTGGCTATATTAATTTCAAGCAGAGCAGACTTGAGAGTAAGGAAAGTTGTGGGGGCTAAAGAGGGCATTACATAATGATAAAGAGATCAATTTTCCAAGAAGACACAACAATATTTAGTGTGTATGTATGTAACAACAGAGTGTCAAAATACATGAGGCAAAATCTGATCGACAACAAGGAGAATCAGACGAACCCACTATTATAGTTGGAGACCTCAATACTCTTGTATCAGAAATGGACACATCCAGAAGACAGAAAATCAATAAGGCTAAAGCCACAGTTGAATTCAACAGCACCATCAATCAACTGGACATCTATGACATTTATTGATTTCTATGGACTACTTAATTAAACAACAGCAAAATATACACTCTTCTCAAACTTAGAAGTGCATTCACCAAGACAGATCAAATTCTGGGTTGCAAAGTTTAACAAATTTAAAAATGAAATCATACACTGTATGTTCTCAGTCTGCAATGAAATTGAACTAAAAATCAGTAAAAAAATGATAGGTAAAAAATCTCAAAATACTTGATACTTGGAGGTTAAACAACACACTTCTTTTTTTTTTCTGATGGAGTTTTGCTCTTCTTGCCCAGGCAATGGCATCATCTTGGCTCACTGCAACCTCTGCTTCCTGGGTTCAAGCAATTCTCCTGCCTCAGCCCCCACACCCCGCCCCAGTAGCTGGGATTACAGGGTAATCAATTTTGATTGATCAAGGGTATCAATCTTTTGTATTTTTAGTAAAGATAGAGTTTCACCATGTTGGCCAGGCTGGTCTTGAACTCCTGACCTCAGGACCTCAGATGATCCACCCACCTCAGCCTCCCAAAGTGCAGGGATTGCAGGTGTGAGCACTGCACCTGGCCTATAACACATTTCTTATCAAAATTTGTGGAATGTGGTGAAAGCAGTGCTTAGATGAAAACTTATAGCATTGAATGCATATATTTAAAAAGAAAAAAAGGTAAAAATAAATAATCTAAGATATCACCTTAGGAAACTGGGAAAGGAAGACCAAATTAAATCCAAAGTAAGCAGAAGAAAAGAAATAATAAAAAATTAGAGTATAAATACATGGAATTGAAAATATAAAATCAATTTTAAAAAAACAAAAAAACCAAAAGCTAGGTTTTTTTTTTTTTTTTAAGATCAATAAAATCAATAAGCCACCAGTCAGGATAAATAAGAAAAGAGAAGAGAGACGATCCAAGATGGCCAAATAGGAACATCTCTGGAGTACAGTTCCCAGTGAGAACACAGAGGGTGAGTAATCACCACATTTCCAAATGAATTTTTATTGCCCACAGACCAGGAGATTCCTGGGCTGAAAAGCACCACGAGTCTCCAGCACAGCTGTTTCAGCCAGTGCAGCAGGTCTCCACACAAAAACTCACACAAATATGGGTGCCATTTCAACTGGTGCCTGGAACACCTGGGAGAGAGAGTTGCCCATTCAACTGAAAAAAAGGGGGCTGACAAAGGGAGCCAGGTGATCTGGCTCGGTGGGTCCCACTCCACAAAGACCAGCAATCTGAAATGCCCTGGATTGAGAGTTTCACAGCAAGGAAAGCTGGAACCAGGAAGATCCAGCTCTGTGGGAGGAAGGGTGTCCACCATTACCAAGGCAGTCCACCACTACCAAGGCAGTCCGCCATTACTGAGACAGTCCGCTATTAGTGAGACAGTCCTCTATTAGTGAGGCAGTCCGCCATTACCGAGGCAGTCTGCCATTACAGAGACAGTTTGCCATTACTGAGGCAGCTCGCCATTACCGAGGCAGTTCTAACTATACCTCTATAAACAAAACTGCAAGAAAGTTCACACAGCAGCTGGGCAGAGCCTGCAGCAGCTCACCAATGCCTCTGCTGGCAGATTGTGATTAGGCTACCTCCTCACTGGGCAGGGCATCTCTGAAAAAAGGCAGCACGTCAGGAACTTATAAATAAAGCCCCACCTTCCCAGGACAGAGCACATGCAAAAAAAAAAAAGTGGCTATGAGTTCTGCTGCAGCAGACTTAAATGTACCTGCCCAGCAGCTCTGAATGGAACAACAGAGCTCATAGCTCAGCACCTGAGGTCCTATAAGGGGCAGACTATCTCCTCAAGCAGCTCCCTGACCCCTGTATATCCAGAGAGACACCACATAAAGGAGAGCTCAGGCTGACATCTGGCGGGTATCCTTCTGGGACAAAGATAACAGAAGAAGAAACTGGCAGCAACCCTTACTATTCTGCAGCCACTGCAGGTGATCCCCTAGCAAGCAGGATCTGGATGGACCTCCAGCAGTCCTACAGCAGAGGGGCCTGTTAAAAGGAAAACTGAAAACCAGAAAGAAATAACCTCATCATCAACAAAAAGAATGTCCACTCAGAGACCCCATCTGAAAGTCACCAACTACAAAGACCACAGGTAGATAAATCCACAAAGATGGGAAGAAACCAGTGCAAAAAGAATGAAAACACCCAAAACAAGAACGCCTCTCTGGCTCCAAGGGATCACAACTCCTCAACAGCAAAGGAACAAGGCTGGATGGAGAATGAGTCTGATGAATTGACAGAAACAGGCTTCAGAAAGTGGTTAATAACAAACTTCTCTGAGCTAAAAGAACATGTTCTAACTCAATGCAAAGAAACTAAGAAAATTGAAAAAAGATTTGACAAAATACTAGAGAGAATAAAAAGCTTAGAGACGAATACAAATGAATTGATGGAGCTGAAAAACACAACACAAGAACTTTGCAAAGCATACAGAAGTTTCAATAGCCGAATCAACCAAGCAGAAGGATACCAGAGATTGAAGATCAACTCAATGAAATAAAATGAGAAGGCAAGATTAGAGAAAAAAGAATAAAAAGAAATGAACAAAGCCTCCAAGAAATATGAGATTATGTGAAAAGACCTAATCTAAGTTTGATAGGTGTACCTGAATGTGACGGAGAGAATAAATCCAAG
>CAUYLG010012817.1:0-44305 GCA_963573385.1 Cacajao melanocephalus | reverse complement strand
ACCTCAGGAGATCCACCCGCCTTGGCCTCCCAAAGTACTGGGATTACAGGCATGAGCCACTGCATCTGGCCACCTTTAATTTATTTTTAATATGTGTTTTTTTTTCTGGATTTCCACATCAAAATGGCCCAGGGTAAGGCCAGAGTCTCACAGTTCTGAGCTCTAGTTCTCTTGACAGCTCTTATTAGAGCTGCTATTTCTTCCCCTTTTTTTCCTTCCTCCTTTTCTTTCAGTGTCTACTAATCGATCTTTGATTATTTTTTGAAGTTCATCTGGAAATTTTCTCAGTCTACCTACCATCTGAATTGGTTATTCTACCATCTGAATTGGTTATTCCTCTGTTTAAGTCTCTCTGGAAAGAAATTTTCTACAGCAAGTCAAAATTCCATGTGGTACAGTTTAAACCCAGTTAAAGACAGTGTCATTTAGTGGAAAGAAAAGGTGCTAACTGACCTGAATTTGAATCCCAGCTTCCCTACTTAACTAGCTACATGACCATAAGCAACCTGTTTAATTTTTCTGAGTCTTGGTTTTTTCCTCTACAATTATAAGAGTGCTATCCTCAAAAAGTTATTGTGACTACTAAATGACAGTATGTGAACATTACCTAGAACATTGCCTGGGACACTGTTGTGTTCAATAAATATTAGCCCTTTTCCCTCCATTTCTCTTCCTCTTCTTTCTGTCCTTGCTAGAAACAGAAAACAGTTACTATATTCTGAATGTTGGTGGAGTGTCTTCTTTTTCTTATATTCTAATTAACCTTATCCATGCCTTTCCGTATAAGGGATAAGAATAAGTTTCATTTAATTTGGAGCAATATAATGTGATTAAGAGAGTCATTAAAAGTGCCAGTCTCAGAGTCAGACTAGTTGTATTTGAATCCAAGCTCTGCCACTTACTAGCCCAATGATCCTACGAGACTTCATTAACTTCTCTGAGCCTTGGATTCCTTATTTGTAAAATAGAGATAACAAGTTACTACTTCACAGAATTCTTGTGAAGACTTTCACAAGAAATAATCTTGGAAATAATCCAGGAAAAGTGTCACGCTCAGGGCCTTCCATCTAAGTGCTCAACAAATGTTAGTGTTAAATAATAATTACTTAAAATGTATTTAAAAGCCAATAAAATTAAATGTAAATACTCCTACATTTAGTCTGAGATGTTCATTTTATAAAGCATACATCCTGGAGATTAAAATACCTTTGTGTTTGAAATACCCTGATTATGATTTAATTAGGATCATGTTTAGAACATAAGCTCTAGAGTCAAACAGATCTAAATTTGAATCCTAGTTCTGTCTCTAGTTGTTTGACCTGAGAAAAGTGAATCAATCTTTGAATCTCAGTATTTTCATCTACAGAGTGCTGGTAAATTTTAACACTTATATCACGAGCTCTTGTATATTCAAATAGCATACTGGCCAGTATCTTTTCTGATTGCCTACATTATTCCAATTATTAAATATTTTGAATATCATCCTAGTCTATTTCCCACAGGATTGGTGTAAGGATTAAATGAGTAACAGAGGTAAAGGAATTTATACATAGTAAGTACTTTATATATGGTAGTTATTATTTATTAATCAGATATATTAGACATGCTATTTTAACAATTTTAAATAGTTTTATATTTTAAACTGTCAGCTAATTTCAATAATTTAGAAATTAAAACAAGTACCTTCATGTTCATTTAAGATAAATTCTACTGGATTACTAACACCCAGTCCAGAACAACGAGGTAGCAGCAAAATCACTTTAACTTTCTGTAACCTGTGATCCTTTGATTCAATGTTAATAAATAGCTCACGAAGTATTTCAATATCTGGGGAAAAAACACAGAAAAATTAATGTGAAATATTAATGAAAAATCTTAATGTAGTATTTGATTGTATCTATTTATTCTACTTTTTAAATCCTCAACCCCACAAAAATTCACTTTAATGTAGTTAGAAAAGAGGGCTATTCTTCTCTGATATCTACCCAAAGTTAATATAGGAATCCTATTAATAGAATGCTTTCTCCTTCACCTGAAATGATTTTGAAATTTAAAATTAAATTTCTCATTTGGAACTGCAGGATATAGTAGGGAAGAAACGGACTTCAAAGACAGAAAAATGCAACTCCCAGCTCACTATTTACTAGCTGTGCATTTTAATCTCCCTAAGCCTCCATTTCTTTCTTCATAAAATGGGATGGCTACTTCATATAACGGTAGTGAAGACTGAGATAAAGTAGCTAAGCTCAGCGTGGCATCTATTCTATAGCAAGGGCTCATGCCTGTAATCCCAGCATTCTGAGGCCAAAGCAGGTGGATCACCTGAGGTCAGGAGTTGGAGACCAGCCTGGCCAACATGGTGGAACCCTGTCTCTACTAAAAATACAAAAAATTGTCCAGGCATGGTGGCACGTGCCTGTGATCCCAGCTACTTGGGAAGCTGAGGCAGGAGAATCACTTGGACCTGAGAGGCAGAGGTTGCAGTGAGCCGAGATTGTGCCATTGCCCTCCAGCCTGGGCAACAAGAGTGAAACTCCGTCTAAAGAAAAAAATCCAAAATGTACTGGGATTTCCTAGTTACATTTTTTTAAAACTGATTTCTGTCTTGATTCCACTGTGGTTGAAAAACATTATGGGCTAGGTGTGGTGGCCCATGCCTGTAATTCCACCACTTTGGGAAGCTGAAGCAGGAGGATCGCTTGAGGCCAGTAGTCCAAGACCAGCTTGGGTAACATAGTGCAGCCTTGTCTTTACCAAAAAAAAAAAAAAAAAAAAAAAAAAAGCAGAGAGTGGTAGCATGTGCCTATAATTGCAGCTACTTGGGATGCTGAAGTGGGAGGACTGCTTGCACCCAGGAGGTCAAGCTGTAGTGAGCCAGGATCACACCATTGCACTCCAGCCTGGGTGACAGTGAGACCCAGTCTGTAAAACTACTACTACTACCTTGTATGATTTCAGTTATCTGAAAGTCACTGAAACTTGCTTCCTGGCCCAGCATGTAGTAACTTTCGGTATTTATGTGTGCTATGCAGTTACTAGGTACAGTGTTCTACACATGTTAGTTTGGTTAAGCTGCTGATCATGTTGCTTCCATCTTCTATATCCTTACTTATCTTACTAATTTGTTTTCAATTTGAGAGAAGTCTGTTAAAATCTCTGAGATAAATTGTCTAGTTTTTGGTTCTGATTTATTTAAGAGTACAATATTTTTTATTCACTGATAAACTAAAAGCCAATTTCTTGGCATTTCTCATGTATATTTCCTTTATTTTATTAGTAAGCAAAGCACTGTAAGGGAAGCCTTTGCCTAGTCCTCCTACTCTGATTCATCCTCACCTTGACTAATCTGGAAGTAACGAAGTTCATAAGTCTCCTTGTCAGATGCAACCATTCGAAGCCAATCCCGAAGATTGTTCTTCTTAAGGTATTTCTTAGTAAGGTATTTCAAATACCTTTTAAAGAACTGTTCTCAGAAACAACTGTGATTTTATTCTTGAAGCATTCAATGTAAACAACATTCCCGAGACTTCCAGTTTTGCCATTAACTTTAAACTTCTCCCGTAGAAACTGTTCCTATTTTAAAACAGAAAAATTGCAAAACTGGGGAAGAGAACCCTAGATGTTTACTAGGGAAGGTACCAAAATTTCCAGAATCAAAAATTGCATCTTCTACTGGATGAGTAAGGTCCAAATTAAACTTCCAGGTTGACCTCTTGGGCTTCTTGCCTTTCTGCAGCACCTTTCTTGCCTTTCTTTCTTGCCTTGCAAGTCGGCCGCGTGAACAGAGAGATTTTCTTAAGGTTTAAGTATACAATTCAGGGGTTCTTTTAGTATATTCACCAAGCTGTGTAACCATCACTATTGTCAAATTCTGCAACATTTTCTTCACTCCCAAAAGAAACTCTGTACCCATTAGTAGTCATTCTCCATTCACCCTTTCTTCCAGCCCATCACAACTGCTAATCTACTCTCTGTCTCCATGGATTTGCCTATTTGGCATATCGCCCTCTTCCCCCAAAATGTAATCAGAAATGAGGACTTTTTTGTTTGGCTTTCTTCACTTAGCATCATGTTTTAAGATTTATCCATCTTGCACCATTAGGATTTCATTCTTTTTTATGGCCAAATACTCTTCCATTCTATGGATATACCACATTTTTAATCCACTTATCATTTGATAGACATTTGGACTATCTCCACTTTTTAGCTATTATAAATAACACTGCTATGAACATTCATGTGCAAGCTTTTGTGTGAATATACGTTTTCAATTCTCTTGAGTAAGGACATAAAGGTGGAATTCCTAAGTCATATAGTAACTCTGTGTTTAACATTTTGGGATTCTGCCAAACTGTTTTCCAAAGTAGCTGTACCATTTTATGTTCCCATCAGCAATTTTTCCACATTCTTGTTTACACATTATTTTCCTGTTTTTTCACTATAGCCATACTAGTGGGTTTGAAGTGGTATTTCATTATGGTTTTAATTTGCAGGTCCCTAATGATAAATGATTTTGAGCATCTTTTCAGATGAGCTCTCTGGTCATTTGTAGATCTTCATTGGAGAAATATCTATTCAGATCTTTTGCCCTAAGTTGGGCTATTTGTCTTTTTATTGTTGAAAAGTCCCTTTTCAGATAGATGATTTGCAAATAATTTCTCCGGTTCTGTAGGTTATTTTTTCTTTTTTCTCTGAAATGGGAGTCTTGCTGTTGCCCAGGCTGGAGTGCAGTGGCCCAATCTTGGCTGACTGCAACCTCCGCCTTCTGGGTTCAAGTGATTCTCTTGCCTCAGCCTCCCAAGTAGCTGGAACTACAAGTGTGTGCCACCATGCCCAGCTAATTTTTGTATTTTTAGTACAGATGGGGTTTTGCCATGTTGGCCAGGCTGGTCTTGAACTCCTGACTTCAGGTGATCCACCAGCCTTGGCCTCTCAAAGCTGAGATTACAGGTGTGAGCCACCACGCCTGGCCAGTCTTTTCAGTTCTTTGATGGTAATTTTGAAGCACAAAAGTTTTCAATTTTGATGAAGTCCAATTTATTTTTTTTTCTCACTTGTGCTTTTGGTGTCATATCTAAATAACCATTGCTAAATCCAAGCTCATGAAGACTTACCTGTGTTTTCTTATAAGAATTTTAGCTCTAACACTCATATTTTTTATCCATTTTTATTTTTGTATATGATTTGAGATATGCATCCAATTTTATTCTTTTCCGAGTGCCTATCCAGTTGTCCCAGCACCACTTGTTGAAAAGACTATTCATTTCCCATTGCATGGTCTTGGCAACCTTGTTGAAAATCAACTGACTAAAAATGTAAGGGTTTATTTCTGAACTTTCAATTTTGTTCCATTGATCTACACATTTATCCTTATGCTAGCATCACACTTCTTGATTACTGTAGCTGTGTAGTAAGCTTTTAAATCAGGATATGTGAGTCCTATAACTTTGTTCTTTTTCACAATTCATTTGGCTCTTCTGGGTTCCTTAAATTTACATGCAAATTTTAGGAACAGTGCGTCAATTTCTGCAAAAAGCTCAGCTGAGATTTTTGTAATAACTGCAATGAATCTGCAGATCAATTTAGGGAGCACTGCCATATTAAGTGTTCTGATCCATAAACATGGAATATTTTCCACTTGTTTATGTCTTCTTTATTTTTTATTTTCTTAGAGACAGGGTCTCACTTTGTTGCCCACACTGGATTAATAAAAAATAAAAATAAATTATTTTTTATTTTCTCACTCTTCATGCCCAGTGGCATGAAGCAGCTCACTGCAGCCTTAAACTCCTGGGCTAAAGCAATCCTTCCACCTCATCCTCCCAAGTAGCTAGGATTACAGGCATGTGTCATCATGACTGGATAATTTTTAAATTTTTTTGTAGAGATGGAGTCTTGCTCTGTTGCCAGATTGGTCTCGAACTCCTGCCCTCAAGTGATCCTCCCACTTTATACCCTCCCAAAGTGCTAAGTGCTGAGATTACAAATGTGTGCCACTGCACCTGGCCCTAATTTCTTTTTTTTTTTTTTTTTGAGACAGGGTGGATGCAGTGGTGCTATCTTGGCTCACTGCAACCTCCACTTCCCAAGTTCAAAAGATTCTGCAGCCTCAGCCTCTCGAGTAGCTAGGACTACAGGCATGCGCCACACTTGGCTAATTTCTTCTTGTATTTTTTATAGAGACGGAGTTTTGCCATGTTGCCCAGGCTGGTCTCGAACTCCTGAGCTCAAAGTGATCTACCCACCTCGGCCTCCTGCATGAGCCACAGCATCCAGCCTCCTAATTTCTTTAAATGATATTTTGTAGTTTTCATTGTATGAGTCTTGAACTACTTGTATTAAATTTATTGCTAAGAATTTTATTCTTTTTGATGTTATAAAAAGGATTGTTTTCTTACTTTCATTTTTAGATTATTCATTGCTGGTGGACAGAAATACAATAGATTTTTATATATTCATTTTGTGTTTTGCAACCTTATTATACTAATTTGTTAGTTCTAATAGTTTATTCATTGATTCCTTTGGAATTTTTTGTATACAGAGAAGGGTTGCTTGTTCTGGACAATTTTACTCTCTATATATTTTAGGACTATGCTACTAGGTACATATATCTTTAGTACTGTCGTATTTTCTTGATGAATTGAACCTTTCATAATTATAAATATCTTTTTTTTTTTTTGAGATGGAGTCTTGCTCTGTCACCAGGCTGGAGTACAGTGGCGCAATCTCGGCTCACTGCAACCTCTGCCTCCTGGGTTCAAGCGATTCTTCCACCTCAGCCTCCTGAGTAGCTGGGACAACAGGTGCGTGCCACCACACCTGGCTAACTTTTTTGTATTTTTTTAGTAGAGATGGGGTTTCACCATGTTGGCCAGGATGGTCTCGATCTCTTGACCTCATGATCTGCCTGCTTCGGCCTCCCAAAGTGTCGGGATTACAGGCGTGAGCCACCGTGCCCGGCTATAAATATCTCTTTATTCTTAGCAATGCTTCTTGACTTGAATCTATTTGTCTGCAGCTCTTATTAGTATATGCACTGCATATCTTTTTCTGTCCCTTTTTTTTGTATCCTTTTATTTAAGAGCATTTCTTGTAAACAGCATGTAGTTGATCTTTTAAAATCCAAGACTGACCGGGTGCAGTGGCTTATGCCTATAATTCCAATAGTTTGGGAGGCCAAGACTAGAGGATTGCTTGAGCCCAGGAGTTCACAACCAGTCTGGGAAACATAGTGAGATGTCATCTCTACAAAAAATCAAAAAATTCACCGGGCATGGTGGCACACGCCCGTAGTCCCCGCTACTTGGGAGGCTGAGCTGGAGTAATATTTATCAAATATTTTATATATATAAAAATATTTTCTATGTTTATATATTTTAATGTCTTGTATGTATATAATGTATATAAGCTTAAATATATATTATTTGGTTTAATCTACCATCCATCCTATTTGCCATTTGTCTTGCTTTTTCTATGTACCCTTTTTTCTCCTTTTTTTTTTCTTTTTTTGAGACAGAGTCTCGCTCTGTCACTCAGGTTAGAGTGCAATGGCACAATCACGGCTCACTGTAGCATCAATCTCCTGGGCTCAAGTGATCCTCTAACCTCAGCCTCCTGAGTAGCTGAACCCACAGATGTGTGCTACCACACTGACTAATTTTTTTTATATTTTTTGTAGAAATAAGGTTTCACCATGTTGCCCAGGCTGGTGTCAAATTCCCGGGCTCCAGCAATCCACCCGCCTTAGCCTCTCAAAGTGCTGGAATGTGATTACAGGCATAAGCCATTGTACCTGACATTCTCTCCTTCATCTTTTATTTTTTTTTTTTTTGAGACAGAGTCTCACTCTGTTGCCTAGGCTGGAGTGCAGAGGTACGATCTCAGCTCACTGCAACCTCTGCGTCTGGGATTCAAGTGATTCTCATGCCTCAGCCTACCAAGTAGCTGGAACTACAGGCCTGCACCACAGCGTCCAGCTAATTTTTGTATTTTTATTAGAGACTGGGTTTCACCATGCTGGCCAGGCTGGTCTCGAACTCCTGGCCACAGGTGATCCTCCCACCCTGCCTCCCAAAGTGCTGGGATTACAGGTGTAAGCCACCACACCCAACCTCTCCTTTTTAATCTTTTTTTAGATTCATATTCCAATTCTATATTCCATTTCTCTCCCCTCTTAACTATTCATTATACATTATTTCATTATGGGTTTAACTCATTGTCCCAGAAATCATAGCACGCATCATGCACTTAATATAATTTACTACTTTACCACTGCCTAGAAAAGCAAAAACCGTAGGATACATTAATTCTATTTCCCTTCCTCTAAAATTATATGCCACAGTTGTAATTTAATTGCATATAACATAAATACCTTTAATCTCACAGACATTAATTTGCAACCTCATTAGACATTAGATTATAATCATTTAGATTTACCTACATACTTAACTTTTGTATTGTTCTTCATTTCTTTCAGCATCTCTACTTTTTTTTAAGAGACAGGGTCTTGCTCTGTTGCCCAGGTTGGAATGCAGTGGCACAATCACAGCTTACTGTAACCTTAAACTCCTGGGCTCAAGTAGTCCTCCCACCTCAGTGTCCTGAGTAGGTAGGACTACAGCTGTATACCACTACATCCAGCTAATTTTTAAATTTTTAGTAGAGACAGTGTCTCATTGTGTTGCCCGGCTGTTCTCAAACTCATGGCCTTCTCCTAACTTGGCCTTCCAAAGCACTGGGATTACCAGCATGAGCCACTGTGTCTAGCCTCCAATTTCCTATATAACATTTCTTCCACCCAATGTATCTTTAGTATTTCATTTACTGTGTCTACAAGTGACAAACTCTCAGATTATTTTTTTTGTCTGAGAATATCTTTATTTCATTTTATTTCAAAGAGTATTTTTGGTGGATATAAAAATCTAGCCTGGCAGTTTCTTCCAGCATTATGAAGACATTGTTTAATGGTTTTCTGGTGTTAATTGTTCCTATTGAAAAGTTAGGTTTTACTTTTATTGCTATTCCATTGATGGTATATGTATTTTCTCCCCAGCTGCTCACCAACGCCCTTTCTCTTTGGTTTCCAGCAGGTATGCTATGGTATGCCTAATATGTTGTCTTAGTCTGTTTGGGCTGTTATGACAAATGCCATAGAATAAGTAGCTTATAAACAAAAGAATTTTATTTCTTACAAGTCTGGAGGCTAGGAAGTTGAAGACCAAGGCACCAGCAGATTCAATGTCTGGTGAGGGCCTGCCTTCTCACAGATGGTGCCCTCCTGCTATATCCTCAGATGGTAAAAGGGGACTACCTAGGTCCCCGGGGTCCCCTTCATAAAGGCTAATCCCATTCATGAGGGCTCTGCCCTCACAACTTCCCAAAGGCCCCACCTCCTGATAACATCACTTTGGGGGTTAGGATTTTAACATATAAATTTTGTGGGGACACAAATATTCAGGCCATAGGATGTTTTCCATGTACTTATTCTGATTAGACTTTACAGGGCTTCTTGAATCTGTGGCTTAATGTCTTTCATCAATTTTCAAGAATTCCCAGCCTGAAATTCAAATATTATTTCTTTCCAATTCCTTTTCTCCTCTCCTTCTGCAATTCCAATCAAACACACATGAGATAACTGAATCACTGAGTCTCATGTGTGTCTTGTGACATCTTTTATATCCTTTGTCTCCCCATGCTTCAGTCTGGATATTTTCTTCAGGCCTATCAGTTCACTTATTGTATCTTCAGTTCTGTGTAATTTACTGTTAAATCTGTATCACATTTCTTTCTTAATTTCACACATTGTATTTTTCAGTTCTAGAACTTTCTTTTAGCTTTTATAGTTTCTACTTCTCTGCTAAAATTCTAAAACTTGACATTTAGTCCCTCCAGCTTATTAGTCATAGTTATTTTAAAGTATACATCTTGAGCCAGGTGCAGTGGCACCTGCCTGTCATTTCAGCTACTTGAGAGGCTGAGGCAGGAGCACTGCTTGATCCCAGGAGTGTGAGATCAGCCTAGGCAACATAACAAGACCCTGTCTCAAAAAAATAAAACTAAAGTCCACATCTGATCAATCCAGTATCTCCAGATACACTGTGGGTCTGCTTCTACTGCAGTGCTTTCTCTTTTAATCATATCTTCTGTCACTGTTTTTTAAAATTGAGTGGTAGATATCGCATTTGAAAAAATTTAGACAATACAGGCTGGGTGTGGTAGCTTGTAATCCTAGCACTTTGGGAGGCAGAGGTAGGTGGATCACCTGAGGTCAGGAGTTCCAGACCAGCCTGGCCAACATGGTGAAACCTCATCCCTACTAAAAATACAAAACTTAGCTAGGCCCACGCCTGGTGCCAGTTGCCTATAATCCCAGCTACTTGGGAGGCTAAGGCAAGAGAACTGCTTGAATCTGGGAGGCTGTAGTGAGCTGGGATGGCACCACTGCACTCCAGCCTGGGTGACAAGATGGAGACTCCATCTCAAAAAACTAAAAAAAAAGAAAAAATTTAGAATAGAAGATAATTAGAAATGTAGGATGATGTTGTTTTCCTCCAGAGGAAATTTACTTTTGCTTCTGGCAGGCAGCTAAAACTGGGCACTAGCAATCCCAGATCACTTTAAGCTAACTGGGAATTAAGATGACTACAATGTGGGTTCTAATTCTAATTCTCTGGAGGACTGATCACTATGCAAGATGTACTTCGGGACTCCAAGTGAAATCCTAAGTATTTACCAGGCTACCTCTCCTGGTCAAATACTGAATTCCACTTTTTGTCTCCTATCCCTGTGAATCTGTTAAAAGTTTTGCTTAGTTTTTCAGCCTCGCTGAACCTGTAACAAAATGTGATCTTTAGTTAGCATGATCCAATGGAAACATTTTTTAAAAACAAGAAGCCTAAAAGCTCCTAGGGCAGGCATGGTGGTTCATGCCTGTAATCCCAGAACTGTGGGAGGCCCAGGCAGTCAGATCACTTGAGTCCAGGAGTTTCAGACTAGCTTGAGCAACACTGCAAAACCCTAGCTCTACAAAAATTACAAAAATTAGCTGGGTATAGTGGCATGAGCCTGCAGTCACAGCTACTTGGGAAGCTGAGGGGGGAGGATCTCTTGAGTCCAGGAGGTAGAGGCTGCAGTAAACTGTGATTGTACCAGTGCACTCCAGGCTGGCCAACAAAGTGAGATTTTATCTCAAAAAAAAAAAAAAAAAAAGACTTAGCTTCTAGTCCAAGATATTATCTTTGTCACTTAAGCACTTATGCATTTATTATTAAGTGATAATCATTCTTATTTATTAAATGATAAAGTTTCCACTTTAACTAAATGTTGTTTGAGCCTCAAATTATGTGTAGCTAAATGTCAAACACTATTACAAAGTACCAAGATATTAATTTAACCTACAGTTGTTTAACCAAATTAAGCAACAAGGACAGCCTGATATAATATAGATTAGTGAGGATTTTAAGATTATAGTTCACATATAGAGCTTTTAAATTACAAAAAACTAATAAAACATTTTTAACATTTCTAAAATCTTGTAGAATAATAATCGCCAAATGAAGAAATATTTTTACATACTTTTACATCCCATTTTTGTGAAAAGGGTCTTCAAGTCAGGATCCTTAGCTTGTGATTGCACTCCACACACAAATACTTTTGAGGTATTATCATTTGTTAAAACTGACATATGGGCAACTGTGTACCACGAACCTGTATTGACCATTAAGATATCATCATCCATATTTAATAAAGCCTTTACAGAATGGACAGCAAGACTTCGAGATTTGTCCTATAAGATAATGGTATGATTAGAATTTCAAAGGGTATGACTAGGAATATAAGCTGACTTATTTGCTTTACATAAAAGAAAGTACTTCATAGTAATATTAGATACCTAATCCATTTTAGTTTTGACATCTTAATATATGTCTAAGTAAAGAGCAGAGACAACTGATATATTTAAAACAAAGAGCTTAACTTTGTTTAGCCTAAATTATGACTGTTACTGTCTAATTTTTAAATAAAGCAATACCAAAATCTCTACAATATAGTCAACAGATTAAGGATGTCCTGCCTTAGCTCCCATTTTTACCCCTTCACAAAAACCCACTCATCTAGTACTTCCATTTTTTTTCTTCCCCATTACCTTGTCACCTAAATTGCCACTAGCTCACAGAGGTTAAAATCAAGATGTTTGAGAAGCTTAGGCTTCTGCAGTTGATCTTAGTGCTTGCTGTGGTAAGAGATTCTCCCCAAGAATATGAATGTGTAAAAGGGATAAACCTTAGAAGATCAAGGTACATTTGAGGCAATGATTAGACTCTACAGATATAAAAATGAATTTAACCTACTTTGTTATACCTTTTATTTTTGTTCTGTTTAAACCACATTGTACCTCATACTCTTCCTATATTGATAGCCTTTATACACCTCTTACAAATCAAAGCTATAAGACTATATTATAGAAATTATGAAAAACTATTACAATTGCTTTTTCATATACAAGATGGCACTAGAATCCTTCCCAGAAATGGAAGGAAGAAAAGGTCTCATTGTACCTTCTCTTGAATTCTCCTTTAGGGGAGAAAAGTAGAACCTTACAGCTGCCAGCAATGCAAATCTTCCCAACTATGGAATAGGGGAGAAGAACATGTTCTTTGTAAATTCACGTAAGACAAAGATGCCAATCAGATGCACTGATTGTAGAGATACTAATTTTATTCAAGGTGACAATTAGGCCTTATAAACCTCCCTGATAATCTACAAAAACAGAAACAGTGTTAGGTTTTAAGTGGAGAAGTTCTTTGGTTAGGTTGAATTGTTGAGAATCACAATGAAAGTAAATATTAGTTTACCTGAAAAATAAGTTTGTAATCTTTGAAAAGATCTATATTTATAAGATCGTTTTTAAGATGAGATGGAAAAATTAAGACATCATAGCAATGCTGGTCCACCGCAAAGACTTTATCATCAATATGCAATACAGATTTGACTTTATGATAGCCTCTTCTCTTCAAATTATTATAAACTTCTTCAGGGCTGTAAATATACATTAGCTTGTAATTACAAATATAATACATTAAAAATGTACTTAACACTAACACCTTTTTCCTGTAACAAAGAAAAACATCACTTCATACATTACATCTAATGGAACTAACAATTTTAACCAAAAATAAACTAAAAGATAACTACTGACAGAAAAGTTAACATATGTATGTAATTACCTTTGGTAATTTGGTCATAAGCTCTGAAACGTAACTATGATCACTCCTCTAGATGTGACACCCCCACCTCTTAAAAAAGGCAATGCTTCTCATCACATTATTTTAAAAGTATGGAGACTTGAAATATAAAGAATTTGATTTAAACACTTACCTGATTTTACAAGTATTTATCCAAGCATAAAGTGGTAAAGTGGAGGCCCTCAGTTCCTGTTTCCTAACTGTTTCTGGCAGGATGTGATAAATTGAAAGGGCATCATGTTTGATTCGACATCTTGCCAATGCTGCAGCCAATTTTATCTTAAAACTAGAGACAGAAAATCCATCCTTACTCCACTGCATTTGAGATAAGACTATCAATTTTCCACTGAAAACTCTAACAATTACATTTATAATTTTAAGAAATAATTCCATTTCAAATTTTTGAAGTCTAAAATAAAAATTTGTCTTATCTGAAAATAGAAATATAATAATCCTGATTCCTGTTTTTGCTGCCCTGTATAGATGTGCAGCAACTTCTTAACTATTATATTGATTGCTGGTTGAAAGATAAACCTTTTTTTTTTTGAGACAGAAACTACATCTGTCGCCCAGGCAGGAGAGCAGTGGCATGATCTCGGCTTATTGCAACCTCTGCCCTATGGGTTCAAGTGATTCTCCTACCTCAGCCTCCTGAGTAGCTAGGACTACAGGCGTGCACCACCACACCTGGCTAATTTTTGTATTTTTAGTACAGATGAGGTTTCGCCATGCTGGCCAGGCTGGTCGCAAAATCTTGACCTCGAGTGATCCGCCCAACTTGGCCTCCCAAAGTGCTGGGATTACAGGCATGAGCCACCACACCCAGCTGAAAGACAAACTTTATTTAGTGAGAAGGGTCTAGGATTTAGAGTCAGACAAACTTGAAGTCAAATTCAGGTTTTATCACTTACTAGCTGTGTAACCTCAGGAATATCACTTAATCTCCTTTTTCAGCCTAGTTTTCTCATCTGTTAAAGGTGGTCAACTTAGCTTGTTATTAATGTAGTGATTATCAATGTGTGCAAAATTATTAGCACAGTGCCTGACACATAGCAGGCACTCACTATAGTCTAGTTATTAGTATCACAGATGGCTACAATATAGTTTTGATATGATTAAAAAACTTTCATGAGTCCGTATTAAGTCCTTTCTAGTTCTGAATGTCCCATGCTTTAAAGTTCCAAATCACAAAGAAGAAAACAAGAACTGGTAAGCATCGCCATGATGTCTAAATGATTTTTCTTTATCTCATAGCCCAAATGTTTAATGAATGAAAACACAGAACTTATTCCTGACCCACATTCATAGCATTTTCACAATGGGAATCTAACTGAAATCAACCTCAAGTATAACCTTGAGTGAGAAGTAAGAAGAGACATCACAAGAGTCAAGTACGATCTGAGCTGTGGTTGGTGGGTGGTTCAGAAAGGGAGGACACTTTCAGGGAATTACTGTCAGGCCTGCCTAAATTGTTTCAAAGAATGTTGGGAGCCAGGACAAGAGGGGTAGTAAATGAGCATCTCTGTTATTTTTTTAGCACCAACTGTTAAATACCTACTTCTTTTCTTTATGCCTGCAGTTTCCTTATTCTACATTTCTTATCTACTCTATCGAATGAGAATATCTCACGCCAAAAATTGTTTATATGGGAATATTATGTCCATGTATATGAGAGAGAGAATATAGGGGTACTTGGGAAGAAAAGGAAAGGGTGGTCAAACATTAAGCCTTTTAGGACTGCGATAAAATTAGATGTGTCTAATTCTGGGTCTAAATGTCACAGAACTATGGCAGTAGACACTAAAAAAATGAAATAGTACATTAATGCACCTCAAAAAGTAAATTAATGTAAAAGGGGTGAGTTACTGTTCTATATTATACATTGTGAGATATTCTGAGTATAGACTATTTTTTATTAACAATACTTGCAAATACCTAATTAGTTCAAATTTATCATAATAAATGCTATTGACTGAATGATTCAATCATTAAAGATTAGAAATATGAAGCCGAGAAATATATATGTGCTATATATATGTGAGGAGTGTAAGGAGAAATAATTCTCCAATTTTCCAGATAGTAAACATTTTGGACCATGATTTTTAACATAATTTAATCCCACAAAAAATCAAGTATAGATGCAGTTACACAGATTTTTATGTAAATATACTATGTTAATTAGACTTAGGGCAAAGATCAAATCCAAATGTTATTAAAATAACCAGACCTATACTTCTGTAAATGAAGTATCCTATCCTGTGGTTACTAAAAAAAAAAGCCTCTTCCATAACTGTAAATAAGGAGGACTGTAATGATGAAAATGTCAGCAAAGTAGCCTTTCCCAATATTCTTGATCCAGAAGTCCTCCTTCTGCTGCAATTTGTATGTTATCACAGAGAGCTGCCTGATTACCTCTTTTACCATCATCCCAGTTACACACACAGTTTCCTTTATAATATTAAATTATAATTATGTAATTCCTAAGCTTAAATTTTAGAGGAAATCCATCAGCCACAGGACAGAATCGAAACTCCTTATCAGGATATTCTAGGATATTAATAGTTTAACCTGAACCAACTCCTTCTGCCTCAGTTCCCATCACTCCCATCCATGAATCTATCTTCAGTCACGCATTGAACTATTTGCCACTCCCATGGTATGCCAGGTCATGTCTCCTCTTTCTCTCTCTTCCATATTCTCTCTCAATTATCTCAACTCAGGTAATTTGATGGCAGAGTTCAAGCCCAACTGGCATGCATGAGAGAGAAGAGAGAGAAAGAGAGATTTCTGGATGTAGGAAGAGAGAGTCAAGCCAGTTTTTCCAGTGTTTGGCACTATAAAATGTAGCTCCTGTCTCAGGGAGTTGCTGGCAGCCAAGCTTCTTATCCTAGCAATATGGAATGATAAGAGAATGGAGGGAAAGAGAAGCAGAGACTAGAGTCCTGATGATTTTGGAGTCACAGGCTCTAGTTAGTAGATGCATAGCTATATCACTGCCCTTCCTGCAGCCTCATGTTCAATTCTTCCATCAATTTATCTTAAAGTCCTTCTTTTGCAGAATCTGTCAGTTACAAAAAAGAATCTTAACTAATATGCCATTTTTGCTCAGTTTGTTTTTTAAATGAAATTGATTTTATTCCTTTTTGGCTTTTTACTACTCTTTTTGGCTTTTTGTAATACACATTTACATTTTTTAATTTTTCAGAAATGTTTAGTTTTTGACTCAAGTTTTTGAATGGCATTACTAATGTCTAACACAAGAGAACTGTGGTTCTCTCTAAATATAAATTGAATAAAGTCATGAGCTGCTTAACGACATTTAGGTCAATGATGAACTGTGTTTATGATGGTGGTCTCAAGGAATTTACTACGGTATAATTACTGTACCTTAACTATATTTAAATATGTTTGGATACACAAATACTTGCCATAGTGTTATAATTGCCTACAGTATTCAGTACATAACATGCTGTGCAGATTTGTAGCCCAGGAGCACTAGGCTATACCATATAGGATAGGTGTGCAGTAGGCTATACCATCTAGATTTGTGTAAGTATACTATACGATGTTCCCATCAGAAGAAATCACCTAAGGACACATTTCTCAGGATGTTCCCCATCAAGTGACACTTGATTGCATTTTCTTAATGCCAAAAGATAATCTTAATGAACTGCTTGAATTTCCCAGAAAAATATAAAACCAGGTATCTGTTTCGGACTCTTCATGAGGTGAGACAGGTGAAGAGTTTCTGAAGAAGGGGTAGAGAGAATGTGAGAAAAAAATCCATGAACAGGTATTTAAGGGGCATTTGGCAATGAGAAATTCTAGAGCATTACGGGGAATGAGAGAAACTGGGGAAGATAAGAAAAAGAATATACCTGAGCAAATGTCGTTTATTCAAAAAATGCATGGTTTGTTTAATATTCATAAACCAGTCGACATAAATCACCTGGCCACTTAATACAATAAAGAAAAACAATCACTTCAGTCTTCTAAAACTGGTCTCTGTTTTCTTAACTCAGCAAGACTGCTATTTTCTACTTCCTGCATTGCAGTTTGAGAATTCTTCCAGGCATAAAGCCAAGACTATTCTAGGGCTCACCTCATTTGTGTTTTCTTTCAGGCATCAAGTTTCTGTGCTGCTTCTTGTCTAATGTCCAAAACCTTTACATCCTGTGATATATTTTGTCCAGTTTTCTAGTTGTTACAGTAGAAGGGGAAGCCCGATCCAAGATATTCTATCATGACTATACAATTCCAGTTTGAAAACATCACTTTACCTGCCATGAGGAATGGATTGCAGGAAAGTAAGAGTTATAGGCCAGGGAAACCTATCTAAGGAAGCTATCGTGGTAGTCCAGGTGATAGATTATGGTGGCGTAGATATGGATGGTAGTAGTGAAAATGGAAAGAAGCAGTTACAGGACTTGATGCATTAGATACAGATTGAGTGCAGGGAGGGGATGAAAGAAGAATTAAGGATGATATCTAGGGAGATGGTGATGCCTTTGCTGTGAAGTAGAAGACTTCAGGATAAATGGTTGTGGGGTGATTTGGAAGAAGAATTGACTAAGTCTTTCCTCTCCCTTCTCTAGTTTTTCATTGCCTATTTTCCGATTGCTGCCTCACAACAGTCCAACAAATAATTTGACAAAAATAGATTACTGGGCTGGTGGAAAGGCATGGGGAGTGAGAAAGAAGGGACTGTGGTCTCTCTTTTTTTAACCTAGTCGCACAGTTTTAAAAAGACAGTTGCATTTTATACACAAAAATGAATTCTTAAAGGCCATTCATATGTAAAAAAATGATCATAGGTATCATCTTGGATTATATGTCTAAAGCCATGAATAAGTGAAGAAAAAGATACATGTTGGTGCATAGGGGTCTAAGGGTGAAAAAACACAAGGATCCCTAGGAGGAACAACAACAAAGGTCAAACCAGTTTTACAACGAAGAAATAGTTCTCATTCAATTTCTTGCTAATTACTTTTTCTTCTATTACATCTTAGAATTAGTCTTAATCTGGCCAGGCACAGTGGCTCATGCCTGTAATCCCAGGCATGATTTTGGGAGGCCGAGACGGGTGGATCACCTGAGGTCAGGAGTTCAAGATCAACCTGGCCAACGTGGTGAAACTCCGTCTCCACAAAAACACAAAAATTAGCTGGGCATGATGGCGCACACCTCTAATCTCAGCTACTCAGGAGGCTGAGGCGGGAGAATCGCTTGAACCCAGGAGGCAGAGGTTGCAGTGAGCCAAGATCTCACCACTGCACTCCAGCCTAGGGGACAGAGCAAGACCCATCTCAACAACAACAACAAAAAGAATTAGTCTTAATCCTCTAAGTAGATATATGCTAAGGTATACTTTGAGCTTACAGTGATTTAACTTCCCTGGGAACTAGTCTCAAGCCCTAGAAGACAAATTGAGTTGGCTTCCAGCTGTCTTTCTGTGGTTTAGAATACCAATTAATTGGCTACACAGAATTGGCCCAAGAGAATGCACCTGACCCACAACTGAATTTCCTCTCACAGGAATTTAGAATTGGAAGGTACAGATAATAAGTTAGTCTAAGTGAAGAAACTAGCATACAACTCTAATATAAGCTTGGGTACTGGGGTACAACAGTAGGGCCTTTTCCATGCAGACTAAAAAAGCACAGTAGGCAGATATGCAGAGAAAAACAATGAAGCAGATACTACGAGAGAAGCAGAGATAAAAAGATAAAGAGATAAAGCAAATGAAAGTCCTAACATCTTTCCAGTTCCTGATTTCATTCTCTTCCTGAGTCCTTGAGTTGTAGGAGATATCCCAGTATCTTTATTTTCCATTTTAGCTCAAGCTAACCGAAGATGGCTTCAATTACTTGAAAGCTAAGAAGACTTGAGTAAAATACTGTGGCATCTTTGTACACGTATTTTCCCAGCACTGCGCTACTATTCTTCTCTGCAGTTCAATCACTACACATAGGCATTTCTCCTATAGCATATGATGAATTGAGTACAATGTGACTGATTAAGACTAAGATTTGCAGCGCATAAAATTCTATTGGTTTGGGTATGAGAAAAATGTATTGCACTGACAACAATGTAACCACAATATGTGTTAAGGCAAGTGGTAGCATGATGGGGATTATGGGAATGGGGAAAATCTGGGGAATCAGGAATCCTTCTACATTAACATCTTCCGGCTCCTCTAACCTCTTAAGCCAGGCCCTTTGCTTGTCCCACTCCCACTTGTCTCACCAGCATCCTTGGCTAAAGTCTACTTCTAATGAAACCACAGTGTAATCTTTCTTAATTGGTTAGAGCCCTGCGGGTTTCTTGGTTGACTCAGCATAACCCCAGCTCTCATTAGCCCCTCTGAAACTAAGTTGAAACATGAAAGGCCCCTAAGTCCTATGTCAAATAGAAACTAGGAGAGGCACAAGGAAACTGAAACTCAGAGCCTGTCCCCATAGCATATTCAGTTTCCTCTGAATGCTCATCCTGGGAGTCAGGCTGCCCAATACTGGAACTAGCATAGCAGTAAGGCAGTTTCCCCTAAACCCAAAATAAACAGACACAAGATCCTTACTTACTTAACACAGAGAGTAGATACATCTGATTGCTTTTGCACTTCTCCATCCCATGATTTCTCATGGCTAAGACACTGACATGAGATATGACTATGTTCTAAACTTCCAAAGTACCCCAGCCAAGCCTCACTATGTTAAGTGGAAGGAGTGATAGCATATAAATGGTTGAAGTTTGGACTCTAGGTAGATGGTGATTGCTGAGTGTGAATTCTGGCTACTCCCCTTTCCAGTTACACGGCATTAAACAGTCCCTTTAACTCGACAGTCCTGAAACTTTTTGGTACCAGGGACCAGTTTTGCAGAAGACAATTTTTCCACAAGCTGGGGGAGGGTGGAGGGAATGATTTTAGGATGAAACTGTTCCACCTCATATCATCAAGCATTAGATGATCCCATAAGGATCCTTAGATTCTCATAAGGAGCACGCAACCAAGATCCCATGCATGTGCAGTTCACAGCAGGGTTCATGCTCCTATGAGAACCTAATGCTGCTGATCTGACAGAAGGTAGAGCTCAGGTGGTCATGCTTGTTCACCCACCACTCACCTCTTGCTGTACTGCCCAGTTCTGAACAGGCCACAGACAGGTACTGGTCTGCAGCCCTCAGGTTGGGGACCCCTGCTTTAACTTGTCTGTTCCTCATTTTTCCCATGTGTAAAATTACAAGTTGGTAACAGTAACCAATGCATAGAGTTATTACGTAAAGAGCTTCTTAGAACAGTGGTTGATACATATTAAGTGCTCAAAAAATGTTATTTTCATTACCCTATTACCTGAGTCTTTGGTATTACCTTCAATAATTTAAATAAAACTTCCTAAATTTCCTATAAATATATAAAATCAGACATCATACTGACAATTGTTGACAGTGACAGTCAGACTATTCACTAAGCCAAAATCTTCCTACAAGATTGTTCTTGTTGCTACACTGTACTTTCTATTAAAGTTCAACAACATAGTACTAAAAGCTGTAATCAACAGGGTCTTTGTTCATTTTGCACTGCTATAATAAAATACCTGAAACTGGGTAATTTATAAAGAACAGAAGTTTATTTTCCCACAGTTTGGAGGCTGAGAAGTCCAAGATCAAGGTACCGGCATTTGGTGAGGCCCTTCTTGCTGCATCATCAAATGGTGGAACACAGAAGGGCAAAAGCACAAGAAAGAGAGCAACCCACCTCGCAAGCCCTTTTTATAATAGCATTAATCTATTCATGAAGGTAAAATCTTCATAATCTAAACATTTCTCATTAGGTCCCAAGGCCCAACATTGTCATACTGAGGATTAGGTTTCCAATACATGAATTCTGGGGGACACATTCAAACCATAGAAAATAGTAACACTTAACATTTACTGACCATTTATTCTATGTCTGGTTCTAAGCTGAGTATTTTACATGTATTAATCTAATCCATTATCCCAACTACCCTTTGAGGTAGATAATTATTATTCTCATGGTAGACTTCTAATGTTATATAGGATAAAAAAAATTTAAGATGTTAGTTTATTCTTAAGTAGAATTTTTTTCTTTGTCAAAATAGTTGATTCTTGTCTACTTTGGAATTTTCTCATTTGATTCATGTTAGAGGTTTTCTTTTTTTTTTTACAAAGCTATAAATAAACTAAGCAATTAGTAGCTGTTTCAGATACAGTTTAATTTCTGTGCTAAAAATTATTGGGACTTTTTAATGATTTCTCACATACTTACACATTTAATCTTGTAAATCAAGCTTTGAAAAAACCTAATTTTAAACAAAATATTTACCCTGTTCGAATTCAAGAAATTTATGAATTTTTATATTTTTCTCTATAAAATTTAACTCTTATCTACACATTAAGCTGTATGCCAATTTTACCAACAAAAATACCAATGTAGGTTTCGTGTAAAACATCCTTTTCACTTCCACAATTACCTGTTAAGAAGGTTCTCTACTTCTTGAACTTCTGATATGGACTCTTCATTGTCAGAAAGGACACGAGTTTGAAATTTTCTATCTTGGAAATCATATAGCATCACAATAATAAGACTGCTCAAATGATCTGGCTATCAAGGAAAAACACACATGAAGAAAAATATACAAACAATATCTTACCAAGCAATATTTTCCATTCCATTATTTTTCATAACAGAGCAGAAATATGACTATTTTTACATAGTCTGATTGGATTTGGAAAGAAAGAAGGTCTTCAAAATAGAAAAAAATCCAGAAAAAAAACCTTCCAAAAGAGACAATTTTTGGTATGTTCACCAAAATGAATATTAGAAGACAGTCTATATTTAAGAGGTTTAAATATTAAGCAAACTAATTATTTAAATCTAAAGGCTTTTGAACACTTTCTTTTTTTAAAAAAAATCATGAGACAATGTAATTCTAAAACATATCTACTTACTATTGTGGTACTTGGGAAGATACAGCTGTCTATCAATATAGTTTCCAAAATATCTTGATCTACAAGACAAGGGAAATGCCTGTCACCAAAAATACAAAGTGGAAAATGAAAATTCTGGAATCAAAATACACTTTAATAATGCGATAAATACATTTACTTTCCTTTCTAAAATATACCTCAATTCTGGATAAAGACTTAAATTACAATGACATGATGAAATATTTATAATCTTTATGAATGCTGGACCCTTATGACCTAGACTCCACATGGAATCATAGTCAAAGAAGCATTATCTGAATAGTCAAAGTAGTAATAAAAGGATTCCAACCTTTAATGTATGGCCTTTGAAAAACATTAAAGAGGACCTAATTAATAATGTTGAATAACAGTTTTCTTATTCTTTTTATTTATTGCTGGGTTCGATTGGCTAATTTTTTTTGTCCTGTTTGTTTTTGAGACAGAGTCTTGCTCTGTCATCCAGGCTGGAGTACAATGATGCAATCTCAGCTGACTGCAACCTCCGCCTCCCAGGTTCAAGCAATTCTCCTGCCTCAGCCTCCAGAGTAGCTGGGACTACAGGTGCGCACCACCACACAAGGCTAATTTGTGTATTTTTCATAGACAGGGCTTCACCCTGTTGGCCAGGCTGGTCTTGAACTCCTGACCTCAGGCAATCTGCCCACCTCACCTCCCAAAGTGCTGGGATTACAAGCATGAGCCACCACACCCGGCTGCTAATGTTTTATTTAGGATTTCTGTTGTATGTTCATGTTCATGAGGGATGTAGGTCTATAATTTTCTTTTCTTGTAATATCCTTGTCAGTGTTGTTATCAAAGTTATGCAGCCTATGAGTGGAAACTGTTCCTCTATTCTTTCAGAGTTTGTGTTACATTGGTATTATTTATTAACTATTTGGTAAAACTCAATAGTGAAGACATTGATGTGATGACATTTAATTGAAGACCCAAATGACAAGGAGTAAGCGATGTGAATATCTAGTAAGGGACAGCATTCCAGGTAGAGGTTATGATAATTGCAAAGGCGGTTAAGTAGAAACAAGTGGACATATTTAAAAACTTCCACAGGGAACATGAGTGGTCTTTCTGTTACAACTACTTAAACTATATATAATCACATAATAAATGCTTTTTATTTATTTATTTATTTATTTTTGAGACAGAGTCTCGCTCTATCACCCAGGCTGAAGTGCAGTGGCATGATCTCAGCTCACTGCAACCTCCATCTCCTGGGTTCAAACGATTCTCCTGTCTCTACCAAGTAGCTGGGATTACAGGTATGTGCCACAGCTAATTTTTGCATTTTTAGTAGAGACGGGGTTTCACCATGTTGGCCAGGCTGATCTTGAGCTCTTGACCTTAGGTGATCTGCCTCCCTCAGCGTCCTAAAGTGCTGGGATTACAGGTGTGAGCCACTGTGTCTGACATACAACAAATGCTTTAATCAGTTGAACAGAAAGGTAGGCCTGCCTAGCTTCAATTTATTCAACATTTATGGAAAACCTACTATATCCAAGGTATAAACTCAATTTATACCTTGAATTTGAATTCACGAATTGAATTTTCTTTTTTTTTTTTCTTAGACAGAGTCTTGCTCTGTCACCTAGGCTGGGGCGCAACGGCGCTATCACAGCTTACTGCAACCTCCACCTCCTGGGCTCAAGCAACCCTCCTGCCTCAGCCTCCCAATTTGCCGGGACTATAGGTGTGTGGCATCTTTTTTGTTTTTGTTTTTGTTTTAACATTATTTTTATATTTTTTGTAGAGACGGGTTTTCACCATGTTGGCCAAGCTGGTCTTGAACTCCTGACCTCAAGCGATCTGCCCACTTTGGCTTCCCAAAGTGTTGGGATTACAGGCATGAGCCACCATGCCTGGCCTAAATTTCATTTTTCATTTGGGAGATAGGAAAATTAAAAAGAAATGACTAATTTGGGAGCACAAACTCCAATTTTCCCATAGAAATCCTCTGGGAATCATTATCCACATTCCAGCCACAATTATGTACTTGTACTTCACAAGGTAATCTCTTATAAGGAAATGAAGTTTACAGTTTCACATCCTTAGTACTTTCAAACCAATTCCCATCTACTTCATACTTTTTGTACTTTTTTTCACAAGTACAGTATTAGAATGAAGGACTTCTAACTTGGCAGACAACTTTGAGCAATGGAGATGCTGGACTCCTAAGAAATAGAAGAGGCTGGCAGGGTGTGGTGGCTCACACCTGTAAACCCAGCACTTTGGGAGGCCAAGGTAGGCAGATCGCCGGAGGTCAGGAGTTCGAGACAAGCCTGGCTAACATGGTGAAACCCCCTTTCTACTAAAAACACAAAAAATTAGCCAGGCATGGTGGCGCACACTTGTAATCCCAGCTACTCGGGAGGCTGAGGCTGGAGGCGGAGGTTGCAGTGAGCCAAGATCGCACCACTGCACTTTGGCTTGGGCAAAAAGAGTGGCAAAACTCCATCTAAAAAAAAAAAAACAAAACAGAAATAGGAGAAGCAGAACGAACAAAAAGATACCAAACATGCTTTTCCCAATATTGCACTTTTTTCCCTTGGGCTCTTGTCAAAAGCAGTATCACCTTTTGGATACCTTTGATATTGTACAGAATGCATTACTCTTGTATACCTACAATTTTACCTTCACACATAGTAATATCAGCATGAATAACTGTATACTTTATACAGATGCTTCTTGCCTTACGATGAGGTTATATCCTGATAAACCCATCATAAGTTAAAAATACTGTATATAAAAAATGCATGTAATACATCTAACCTATCAAACACCATAGTTTAGCTTAGACTATCTTAAACATATTTGGAACACTTACACAAGCCTGTAGCTGGGCAAAATTACCTAACACAAAGCCTATTTTATAATAAAGTATTGACCATCTCATGTAACTGATTAGATACTGAAAGTAAAAAACAGAATGGCTGTATGGGTACTCAAAGTATGGTTTCTACTGAATGTGTATAGCTTTCACATCACGGTAAAGTAGAAAAATTATAAGGTCCCCCATCATAAACTGGGGACTGTGTGTATGTTTTCTATGTGCTTGACAATGTTCTAAGTTCATTTCATATATTAATTCATTTAATCTCCACAACAACCATATGAGTTAGGTTGTTTTATTTCATAGGAAATGAGGCACAGCGCAGTTACGTAACACATTCATAGTCACATAGCAAGTAGCAGATCAAGCAGTCAACCCCAGGCAGTCTGACACCAAAGTACATGCACTCCACCAAAACATTATGCTGCCTTTCCTCTTCTTATTCTTATGACAAACCAGAGTAACTAAATAAACCACACTGATAATGCCTAATTTCGGTTATCAGGACTTACTTGAAAGTTGCAAACCCTGCCTATTCTAGAATTCAGCCCAATAATTCCAATTATCCCTCCCTCTCCCCACTCATTAAAGCTTCTCTTCAGTCTGCCGCAGGGAACTCTTAACCACCATTTCACATGTTTCCATGTGGAGGGCCTTCCCTAGAGGAACACCTTAACTCTCTCTCTACCCTTTCTTACCACTCCCTATGAAAGAAAAATTGGGTTTATTTGACAGGTGAAATTGGAAGAACGAACTAGGGCATCTCTCTTCCTCTTCCCACTCAGCAGGCCTAGGGGGCCAAACTCTGCAGATTCTAAAGAAAGGGCTGCCCTTTGACAACCCTTTCCTAGGAGATAACTTCTAAATTCTTAGAATATCTGATAAAGGTAACTTTTTTTTTTTAATCCCTGGGGCCCTAGACCACACAGTATCAGCTTGACCTCTGAAGACGCTAAAGATTGAAAACTAAGAGTCAGCCACATGACTCTACCTTGTCTATGAAACTGACCCCCAATAAAAATGCTAAACAAACAGCAAGGCTCAGGTGAGCTTCCTAGTTGGCAATGCTTCATTCATGTTGTCATTCATCATTGGTAGGAGAATGAAGCACTCTCCGTAGACCACCCTGAGAAAGGAAAATAGGAAGCTTGCATCTGGTCTCTCCTGGACTCTGCCCCACGTACCTTTACTTGTTGCTGATTTGAATCTGTATCCTTTCACTGTAATAAACTATAACCACGAGTATAACAGCTTTGCTGAGTTCTGTCAGTCCTTTTAGCAAATTATTGAACCTGGAGGTGGTCTTAGGAACTCCTAACTACAATTACTAATTCCCAAAGTCTATAACGAAACCACATGTTAAGCATTTACTAAGTTTTTCACTGACAGATTATATGATTCTGAAATCACCAGGTTAATGCTACAATCAGTTCCTGGGATTTGAAGTTCACCAACAACAATATAAACCTAGAGAAGGTGGAGAAAGAAGCCAGGAAAAAAAAAACTTCGCAATTTCAGCCATATCTCTTTCTTCAAGTTTTTTTTAATTTATTGTTTGTTAATTTCTTTAAAAAATTTTTTTTGCCAGATTTTTCTTTCCTTTTTCATTTTTTAAAAAATATTTAGTGTTCCTTGAAACATACCGAGATTCTTCGAAAAAATTAATTGGCTCCTGGTACTCTACTACTTTGACAGAGGAATAGGCTACTTTTCATTATTAATTCTACCTTTGTTAGCAGAAAATTGACCTTGGGGTTATTTGGTAAAGCAGAACTAATGGCAGTCTTCATTTCAAAAAACATTTTATGGAGCCCTCTAAATATTTAAAAGGTTAATCAGATAAATATACTTCCTGCCTTGAAAGACCTTATATGCAATATGCAATGAAGGACATCAACAAAGGAACAAACAATAAAACTGAAAAGCATAAAAGACAACCAAAGGAATACACTTAACGTTTATATAATTAAGAGATTTTTCTGTTATTGCTTTTCTTCTCCTTCTACTTCCTTAAATAGTATGGTAATGTGATTTAGTTACCTGTTCACAAATTCATAAACAAAAGGGACCATTACTCAAGCTCTCTTTAATTTTCACAATAACCTTTGCATTTTTACAGCTCCTATAAAACCTTAGGGAAGAAATTCTGAGTTTTCTTTTCTGACTCACTATGCCTTGAACTTATACTGTATAAGCCAGATGTAAGTTTACAAAATATCACCTGTGAAAGTATCGACAGAACACTGATAATAGAGCAGATAAAAGTGAAATGAATAAGCGCCTCCAATATTTTAAAAGTAAAATAGCAGATGGCCCATTGCAGTGGCTCACCCTGTAATCTCAGCAATCTGGAAGGCTGAAGCATGTGGATTACCTGAGGTCAGGAGTTTGAGACCAGCCTGGCCAACATGATGAAATCCCCATCTCTACTAAAAATACAAAAATTAGCCAGGCATGGTGGCGGGCACCTATAATCCCAGCTACTTGGGAGGCCGAGGCAGAGAATCGCTTGCACCCAGGAGGCGGAGGTTGCAGTCAGCCAAGACTGTGTCATTGCACTCTGGCCTGGGTGGCAGAGCGAGACTCCATCTCAAAAACAAAAAGTAAAATAGCAGGCTCCTAATTATCTTGGAAAACTCACTACATAAAATTCTGATTTTATTCTATTTACACATTCAGAAATTACTGATAAAACCCTCGTATTAGTCCATTTTCATGCTGCTGATAAAGCTATACCTGAGACTAGGCAATTTATAAAAGAAGTTTAATGGACTTACAGTTCCACATGGCTGGGGAGGCTTCACAATCATGATGGAAGGTGAAAGGCACATCTTACATGGTGGCAGATAAGGGAAGAGAACTTGTGCAGGGAAACTCCCCCTTATAGAACCATCAGATCTCATGAAACTTATGCACTAACATGAGAACAGTATAAGAAAGACCTGCCCCTATGATTTGATTACCTCCTACCGGGTCCCTCCCACAATACATGGGAATTCAAGATGAGTTTTGGGTGGGGACACAGCTAAACCATATCAACATATTATTATAAGAAAAAAATATATTTAACAAGTAAACAATACCATCTTACCTTATAATTTGAACTTATAAAAATGAACATTTCAAGAAAAGAAGTTTTGGCCAGGCACGGTGGCTCACACCTATAATCTCAGCACTTTGGGAGAGACCGAGGAGGGTGGATCACTTGAGGTCTGGAGTTTGCCTGGCCAACATGGTGAAACCTTGTCTCTACTAAAAATACAAAAAATTAGCCAGGTATGGTGACACGTGCCTGTAATCCCAGCTACTGGAGAGGCTGAGGCAGGAGAGTCACTTGTACCCAGGAGACAGAGGATGCAGTAAGCAGAAATCACAACACTACACTCCAGCCTGGGAGACAGAATGAGACCCTGTCTCAGAAAAAAAAAAAAAAAAAAAAAAAAAGTTTGTAAAGGTCTATGACAATTATTTGAATGGGATTTTCCGGGTCATTAATTAAGATCAAATAATCACAACATCTTTCATTAAACAGAAAATAAGAGAGGATGAAAACAATAATCTATCATATATATCACTATAACACAATCATTTAGTTAATGCACTAATTTTATATAGAATTATAATTCAGGCTTTTCTTACTGAATTCTAAAGGTAATACTCAATACTCTATTAGGAGAACAAATTGCCTATAATAGAATTCTAGCATTAACATTAAAAACCAATTAATCAACACAGCTGCCCAGTCTGCATTTCACTGTTGCAAGAAAAAAAAAGTGTAAAAATGTTCATTTGATTCATTGCATAAAATGTAACACTTTGATTGGGGGAGAGGGGAAGAAGAGAGATGAAACAAAATCTGAAAAATTAAACTGGAGGAGGAACAATGGTTAAAACAGACTTAAAAATACAAGAAAAATTCCTGAGCAGGAGAACACAAAGAAATGAAAATTAAAGAGAAGTTGTTTCACATCATACAAATTTTTCTCTATGACAAATTGCTGGCTTCAGAGTTAAGCTATATCATCTCTTCAAACAATGAAAAATATATATTCCTGTCTAAATAATCAGTAAGACATTCAAATTCAACTGAGCGTTTTTTTTAAATTTTAAAAAATAGAGATGGGGGGTCTTGCTATGTTGTCCAGGTTCATCCTGAACTCCTGAACTCAAGCAATCCTCCCACCTCAACCTCCCAAAGTGTTGGGATTGCAAGTGTAAGCCACCGCACCCAGCTGAACTGAGTAATTAACTCCTTCCTATGAGCAAGGATGTACACAGCTCATCAAACACTAAGAAAATCATGCAAAAGAGCGATTGCCCTTTTTGAGGTGTCTCTTTAGAAAGGCTTCTACTCAGCATTTCAACCTTGCTGCTAACACTCTAAACATTTCTGGAACTTCTTTTTGGAACTACATTCAGTCCGTTTACAAACCAACGTTTTTAGTCATGGCTAGTACAAAAACAAAAAACGTCAGGCCCTTTGACTGCTCTCCTCATAATAACAATATTTGGTTATTTCCTAGCGTCAATTCCACATTCGGATTGATTTTTTTTTTTTTTTTTTTTGACAGGGTCTTGCACTGTTACCAGGTTAGAGAGCAACGACACCATCTTGGCTCACTGCAACCTCTGCCTCCTAGGCTCAAGTGATCCTCCCACCTCAGCCTCCCAAGTATCTGGGACTACAGACATGAGCCATCACACTGGGCTAATTTTTAAATTTTTTGAAGAGAAGAGGTCTCACTATATGCCAGGCTGGTCTTGAACGCCTGAGCCCAATCAATCCTCCCACCTTGGCCTCTTAAAGTGCTAGGATTACAGGCCTGAGCCACCACATCTGGGCCTTGGATTGATAATTAACCACCCTTGAGGGAATCGGTAACACTGAGTCTCAAACTCTGAAGGCAAATGAGAAAGAGAAGTTCTACCAAAGTTTAGCTCCTCCCATTAAAGCTATTGGCTATGAATGGGATAGTCTTAATTGGGGTTGGTATAATTTTGATATTCGTTTTTAAAATTTGGCACCTTTTCTGTTTATTCAGTCTCTGTTCCTTACTGGTTTTCTATTTGTGAAAGCTCATAAACTAAAATACCAAAAAAATGGTAAACACAGGGAATGGAAAGAAAAACACAGGGAGGCCAGGTGTGGTTGCTTGTTGCCTGTAATCCCAGCACTTTGGAGGCTGAAGCGGGAATATCCCTTGAGGTCCAGAGTTTGAGACCAGTCCGGACAATAAAGTGAGACCCCCCAACTCTACGGAGAAAAAAAAAATACAGGGAGAGGGAAATGATCATTGGTATAAATTGTTTCCTTGTTCAATTTAATGACCGCTCACTACACCGATCTAAGGACAAAGCCAAGTGCCAGGCACGTGGAAATCTGCAGTCCTGGCCTGGAAGAGCTAGTTTCATTGGAACCCTAAATCCTTGACACTTGCAATTGACCAAAGAGATGCACATGCCTAAAACCAAAACCTGGTGTAAATGAGGGGCAGGGAGGAGGAGGGCTGCATTCCCCAAATTATCTCCCTATCATTTTCTTTTACTGTTGATCCTCCAGACTTGCACAACTCACATTTCAGGGCACTGAAAGCCAGCTCATAGGACAAACGCCGAAAGGACTGATCCTCAGACTCGGACAAGGACCGCAGGGGTTCATTTCCATACTTGATTAAGACTTTCTGTGCCGACTTTTCGATTCGAAGACCCTGAAAAATGTTCGCTGCCATGACATAAACAGAGTCCGGATAGCCTGTTTTTTCGGGTACACCAGCTGAGCTTTTCCCACCGCACAGAGCCAGGGAAGTGAGTTGGGAGATGATCTCGGGATTTTCTTCGTTTGAAAACTCCAGTTCGCCCGTGGAGTTCAGCATGTCTGCCCCTCGCCTGTCGTGAGTCCCTCACCCTGGGATTAGAATTCGGATGTTCCAGGAAACCGCTTTCCTCGCATCTGCAGCATGGTCTCTGTGAAGAGAGAAGGTGATCGCGGTAAATCACTCTTTCTGCAGCACGCCTGTGGGGGGCTCCCTTCTTTGTGGCCTTAAAGACTGAGAGGGGGCATTTCCTGGCCCATCCGAGCGTCCCAGACTTCGAGCCGGGCAAGCCGCGCACGATACTTCCACACGCTCGAGAAAAAAAAGGCGAGGAGGGGTAGGGCGGCGGCGGGAGAAGCGCCCCGAGGAGACCGGCGGCTTTCCTCGGGCCAGTCCGGGGGCGGAGCAGCCCCGTTAGCCCCGTCCGCGTCCCCACGGCCCTGTCACCGGCTCCCGCGACTCCTCCCTTACCCCGAGGGCGGATGGGTCCCGGGGCTTCGAGGAGGAAGACGCGGAGGCGGGCGTCGGCCACAGGCCCACTGCAGCCCCCTGACCGCGGGGCGACGGCTGCGGCCCGCGAAAGCCGTTGGGTTCAAATGCAGCCACTCCCACCGGCCGGATTCGGGGTGGTGGGGGCGGTGGTCACGGCCTCCGGCGCCCGGTTCGCCCCGATACCGTGAAGTGGTGCGCGCCTCGGGGCCTCGCCCGGCCTTGCGCGTGAGGCCTTCGCAGACGTGGCGGCGGAGAGGGGTGAGGGCTCACCCTCCCGGGTCTCTGGCAGTCGACCGGTCCGGGGCCCAGTCTCCATGGCAACCGCGAGAGGAGGTGGGGCAGGGAGCGCGGCGCCCGGGCGGTTCCCGCGGGATTTGGCAGGTGCCGCCGAGCGCTGGGAGAGTCGCTCTTCCCTCTGTGCGCAGGGACCCATGTTTCAGCCCCTCCGAGCCAGAGGCCTCTCGCCGAGTTCTTGGACCGCACCGGGCCAGAATGCGTGCCCTTGGCTTTGTTTATAAACATTTGAGGATATTTTTGAGGTTAGTCTGACACAGTTCCGTGATTTTCAACTCGCAAGTCCCTGAAGAACCTGTTAAAAATGCACATTCTTTAAAGCATTTTTTTTAATATAGTGGTTTTTTTTTTTGAGACACAGTCTAGCTCTGTCGCCCAGGCTGGAGTGCAGTGGTGCAATCTCTCACCGCAACCTCCGCCTCCCGGGTTCAGGTGATTCTCATGCCTCAACTTCCCGAACAGCTGGGATTATAGGCGCCCGCCATGACACCAGCCTAATTTTTTTTTGAGTAGAGACGGGGTTTGACCATGTTGGCCAGGCTGGTCTCGAACCGCTGGCCTCAAGTGATCCGCCCGCCTCAGCCTCCCAAAGTGCTGGGATTACACGCGTGAGCCATCGCACCCGGCCTGTAATAATTTTTTTTAATAACAGAGACGGGTCCCATTATGTTGCCCAGGCTGGTCTGGAACTCCTGGGGTCAAGCAGTCCTCCCTCCTCCGCCTCCCAAAGTGCTGGGATTTCAGGCGTGAACCACCGCTTGCAGCTAAAAAAAATTGCAAATCCTTGGAACTCACCCCAAAGATTTGAGTCAGTAAGACCCAATAATTTGCATTTTTAGCAGGTAACTCTGGCGACTCTGATGCAGTCGTCCCAAAGACCACAGTTTGAAAAACTCAGGTATAGTTGAAAGACAACTGGGCCTAATTCCGCCTCTGCCTTTCCTCCTTAGGGATTTGTCCTTCCCTCGTTAGTCTAAGGTCATGTCCATTTCCAGTCAGTAGTTAGTGGGATAAAGGGGAAAGAGAGAGCAGCCCATATTTTTCAATGACCTGAAAGGTGCACATATGACTTTGGCTCACATTTTATTGGCCAGAACTTAGTCATATACCCAGCAACAAAGGAGGTTGGTAAATGTGTCCAGCTAAAAATCAAGGGAACTATTACAGAAGAAGGGGAGAATGGATAATGGAGAAAAAATTAGCAGTACAGATCTCCACCCAGGACCCCTTCTCCCAGAAATGCACCCACTTCCATTATCCCCAGAATACGTCAAACGTTTCATAACAGTTTATGTATACATGCATTCATTTGTTCATTTAACAAGTATATATTAAATTCTTGCTGTGTCCCTGGCATTGTGTTCAGCCCTGGAAGTAAAAGAATGAATGTATAGAAATGATCAGGGACCTTGCCCTCAAGAAGTTAAAGATGGATATATGTGTATCTTAGCACCTTTTCATTTTTATTATAAATATTTGTGTACATACCTGTATTCGCCCTCCTTCTGCCATCTTTTTATCCACATAACACACACACTCTAAAAGTCTTGTTATATCTTTTTCTTTTCATTTTTATTATATATCTCTTTATTCTCAGATGCTAGCAAGATATCACTCTTTCATATTCACACAGAAGATTACAAATATGGAGTGTCTTAGAGGTCATGATGTATTCTATCATGCATCACCCAGTACACAGTACAATATGCAGAAAATGTGAGGCAATAGCTAGCTATAGAAACTTTGAAATATTATTGTCATTCAAAATATAATTTGAGGAATTTCTTTTCTTTAATAATAGTTCAATGTAAAAATAATGTTTTCACTATATTGAAAACAAGGTTTAATGAGTCTCTATCCCCAAGATAGAGCTTAGGCAAAGAGTTGTGGGTTAGCAAATTCATGGTTACTATTTACTTTAATCATGTGTATAAGCTTGCCTCCTTATGTCTCACTCCTGATTTATTGCCTCATTGTGGACTTAATGTATTTGAGGGGAGGGTCAGAGGAGAGCATATTAAATTTCAGTGAACACTGTAAAAAAGTAACCATAGAGACAGGCATATGAATTCAACTGTTGTGAAAGCACGATAGTAAGAAAAAAAATTTTTTAAGTAGTCTTTGTTTAAGTTACACTCTGCAATATGACCAGAACATTAAATCAGAGTTGAGTAGAAAATTAAAAGGTACCTGGGGCTTTCTGCCAAAGGAAATTAAAGGAATAATTTTCTTTCTCCAGGAGGTAGAGTATTTAAAATATTTGTAAATTAACATTCTTGCATTTGCCGAGTACTACTATATGTTAGGCACGTGAATATTCAAAATATGTCTGCTTACTTGCGTCAATTTGATCTAGATGATATAAAACTGCCCAATTCCACCGAAGTCTGTTATAGAAATATAAAAAGCATGAGAAACATAAAGAATCTTAACTTGTGTTCTTAAACATCAGGACTCAACTTCCACTTATTGCTTCTTAGAAACAGTATGGTAAATTTTCCTTGCAACATCTTTTGCAAATTCCTCTGTTACCTAGGCTAGGGTGCAATGGTGTGATGATAACTCACTGCAGCTTCGAACTCCTGGTGACTCAAGCAATTTCTCCCACCTCAGCCTCCTGAGTACCTGGGACAACAGGCATGCCACCACACCCAGCTCATTTTTCTATATATATATATATATTTTTTTGAGACAGAGTCTTGCCCAGTGGCCCAGGCTGGAGTGCAATGGTGCCATCTTGGCTCACTGCAACCTCCTCCTCCCGGGTTCAAGCGATTCTCCTGCCTCAGCTTCCTGAGTAGCTGGGATTCCAGACACATGCCACCACACCTGGCAAATTTTTTGTATCTGTAGTAGAGGCGGGGTTTCACTGTGTTGGCCAGGCTGGTCTCTACTCCTGACTTCATGATCCGCCTGCGTCTGCCTCCCAAAGTGCTGAGATTACAGGCGTGAGCCAGCCTAATTTTTTTTCACTTTGAAATATTATTTTAGCAGCCTAATTTTTTTTCACTTTTGTGAAGGTGGGGTCTCACTATGTTACCCAGGCTGGTCTTCAACTCCTGAGCTCAAGGAATCCTCCCATCTTGGCCTCCCAAAGTGCTGGAATTACAAGCATGAGCCACCATGTTCAGCCTTTAATTATTTTTGTTTTATAAAATGTTTTATTGTACCTAAGCTATATCAAGTTGAAACTCTGGGGCACTAGGGCGGGCCATCAGGAATGCTGTTTGTCTGAGGATCATTAGGGCCTTGTGGGTAAGGTTCATTTGAGGGCTGATGGTCAGATGCTGAAATATTCCATCCCCAGAGGATGAGAGGGGACACATGCTCAAGAAAGCATCACCTGAGGTGGGTGAACTTTGTTCTGTGATACTGGGTGAAAGTTGGAATGGAGAAACACTTTACGTATGCTAGGGAGTAGCATTTCCCAAGTGTCCTCTTGACAGCCAAAAGATTAGCCAAAGGAGTCATAACCACTTGCAGAGGAGAAAAACAAATTCTCCCTCAATTTGGAAGCAGAAGATTGTTATGAAGCAGATTCTTGAAGGGTGGGGCAAGTGGAGAAGAACGAAACTCCAGACCATAGCAGTTCAGAGGCAGCACCATTAGAAAGAACACTCTGAGATTTAGAAGCCAAAAATGACAGGAGCAAATGAGGAGGAGTTTGAGTGGAAGAAAATTCTGGAGAGTTCTCACTGCAGGTCATTTGTAATAGATTGCACCAATGCAGTGTTTCCTGGAGTTAGTCACTCAAGCACTGCCTTCATGATTTTGTTTTTTTTGGCCATATGTAAATATACAACCATATGTAGTATTTACTCAATATTTTACTTTAAATCAGATTCGTTTTCTTACTTAAATTGAAAACTAAAAATAGACAGTCAGCATTATTTTCCATAAATGAAAGCAACCACAAGAAAAGCAGAACAATACTATGAAATGCTAGCTAGAAAAGGTTGTGCCAAGTCTCCAGGGTTGAGGTTGATTGTTCTTTATTAAAAAGGGAAATAGATGGTGTCAGAGAGGTGTTAAACATCGGTATAAAAATGATGCTTTATCCTTGTTAGGATTGAAAAAGCATTGGATAAAGCAGCTTTCTCACTGTGTGATTAAATGTTATTCAATGCCAAATCTGCATGCTACTCAAATCATCTCTCGTACCGTCAGTGGTGCTGGCCCTATGCTTTGGGCCAAACACTGCATTAAGAAACTTGAATTCCGCTGGGCCCAGTGGCTCATGTCTGTAATTCCAGCACTTTGGGAGGCCAAGGTAGGTGGATCACTTGAGGTCAGGAGTTCGAGACCAGCCTGGCCAACATGATGAAACCTGGTATCTACTAAAAATCCAGAATTAGCTGGGTGTGGTGGCAGGCCCCTATAATCCCAGCAGCTGGAGAATCGCTTGAATCTGAGATGCAGAGGTTGCAGTGAGCCGAGATTGTGCCACTGCACTTCAGCCTGGGCAACAGAGCAAGACTCGGTCTCAAAAAAAAATAAAAGAAACTTGAATTCAAGAGTTAGAGGAACAGGCTAGGGACAGTGGTTCACTCCTGTGAGCCACCAGGAGTGCTTTGAAAGGCCAAGTTTAGAGGATCACTATGGGCCAGGAGTTCTGGACCAGCCTGGACAACTTAGCAAGTCCTCATCTCTACAAAAAAATAAATTACCCGGCATGGTGGCACATGCCTGTTGTCCTAGCTCCTAAGGAGGCTGAGGTGGGAGGATGATTTGAACCCAGGAGTTTGAGGTCACAGTGAGTTATGATTGTGCCACTGCACTCCAGCCTGGACAACAGAGGGAGACCCTATCTCTTACAAAAAAATAAATATTTAAAAAATATTTTTAAAAAAGATTTAGAGTAACGGTGCTTCCTCTGTAGCAAGAGAGAAAATAAAAGAAAATCAGAATTGGCAAAAAAGAAATTAGGAAAATCTCATGTCACATATGAATTCAGCCCATTTATATGATAAATATAATAAATAGTGGGAAACCACTATTTATATGATAAATAGTGGGAATATTATGATAAATAGTGGGAAACCAGAGAGACTCAGAAGACCTGGTTTCTAGTTTTAATGTTATCATCAGTTAGTTGTATAACACCAGGCAAGACTCTTCACTCTTTATAGTTTTTTCCTGATATATTCAAGTCTATGATTTATTTACAAAGAATAGTGGGTAGAAAAGTATTTGAAGAGACTAGGAAGGATTGGCAGTCAATAGGAAAAAGTGATAAGAAGTCAAAAACAAAAATAAATGTTTTAGGTTGCTGAGCAACAGTGAGGCCCTAGCTGGCATAGGCATAGTATCACTAAAACACTTTGGAGGCATACATGGCTTGATGTTGTACAAAACGATCTCTCCATGTTCAGGACTTAATTAAGGAAGCAAGAAAGAATAAAAGTAAGAAATCAATTTACCAAACATCATTAAAAATATGTGAACACACGAATTAATAAATTCATGCCTGATGCCAGGCTTAATACTTGTCTGGCAGAGATAGTGCCAATTAAAATGTCATTGTTGGTTAAAGTATACAAGGTGCTTATGGTATGTCACTGCTCTTATTTTCTATTTTGATGAGAGTTTTGTGACTTTTACACTGCTATAGAACAAACAGAACTGTAACTTGTATTTCATAATGTTTGTAGCTGATCTTGTGTACTTTAAGGAGTTTTTTAAAAATCTTTTTCTCTTGAAAAGTTATGGGGTAGCTTGTGCACCTTGTGCATACTCCTTCCTTATGACTTAACCAGCATGGTTTATTATTACATCCTTTTCAGGAATTGGAGATAAATAGCACGGGTGCAGTGGCTCACACCTGTAATCTCAACACTTTGGGAGGCTGAGACAGGTGGAACACCTGAGGTCAAGAGTTCAAGACCAGCCTGGCCAAATGGTGAAACCCCATCTCTATTAAAAATACAAAAAATTAGCCTGGCATGATGGTACTTGCCTGTAATCCCGGTTACTCAGGAGTTTGAGGCAGGAGAATCCCTTGAACCCAGGAAGCAGAGGTTGCAGTGAGCTGCGATTGCCCCAGTATACTCCAATCTGGGTGACAGAGTGAGACTCTGTCTCAAAAAAAAAAGAAAAAAAAAAAAAAAAAGAGGCAGGCCATGGTGGCTCCTGCCTGTAATCCCAATACTTTGGGATGCTGATGCGGGTAGATCATGAGGTCAAGAGATCGAGACCATCCTAACCAAGATGGTGAAACCCTGTTTCTACTAAAAATACAAAAATTAGCTGGATGTGGTGGTGCATGCCTGTAGTCCCAGCTACTCGGGAAGCTGAGACAGGAGAATCACTTGAACCCAGGAGGCAGAGGTCTCAGTGAACTGAGATCACGCCACTGCACTCCAGCCTGGTGACAAAGTGAGACTCTGTCTCAAAAAAAAAAAAAAAAAAGAAAATGGAGATAAATAGGCCAGATGAGGTGGCTCGTGCCTGTAATCCCAGCACTTTGAAAGGCTGAGTCCTGCTGAGCACTCTAGAGAAAAAAAAAAAAAGAAAGGCTGAGGCCGGGAATTTGAGACCAGCCTGGCCAATATGGCGAAAACCCCTCTCTACCAAAAAGACAAAAAAATTAGCCAGGTGTGGTTGTGCGCGCTGAGGTCCCTGCTGGGGCATGAGAATTGCTTGAACCCAGGAAGTAGAGGTTGCAATGAGCTGAGATCACACCACTGCACTCCAGCCTGGGTCCATACCCCCGCAAATAAAAGGGAAAGAAGGAAGGAAAGGAAAGAAAAGAAAGGAAAATGGAGATAAAGCATAAAGAAAGTGGCTCGTGAAGATTAAATGGGAATTTTTTAATGGCAGAAGGAATAACAGAAGGTCAATGAGGTGAAGGTTCCTGAATTATGTTTCCTGGTCTTGGATTTTCATGAAACTTTTTACTTCCTTATTGCCATACTTCACCTTCCAATACCTTATCATTGCTTATGCTATTCTTCCTTGTGACCAAATCTGAACAAAAGAGGCTGAAGATAATTGGTAAAGGAAGAAGACTAGTGATGAAATTCAATGGCTTGAAGTGTCAAAGTGTTTTCAGAAAAGTGGATATTAATGTTGTCATCAGATATCTTCCTAAGCAATTCCTGGGGCCATATTGATGTTTTGCTTTTGGGGGGTGAATTTGTAAATGTATTACTCAATATAAAAGGTATTTTTTTCTTTATTTTTTCTAAAACTATCCCTAAAGTCTTCATGACATGTTTGTTCTCTAGACTCAGTGGTCAACATTGATGAATTCATTTCTATCAGGGTTAAGGACATTTAAATCCAAGGACAAAAATATTTCTAGTCACTGAAAAGCTCAACAAGATGAATTTTTTTCTATTTTATTTCATTTATACCTTTCATTCATTCATACCTTTCATTCATTACATTATAGTAAGAGATGGCATAAATAAGGCAAGCAGCCTCAAGAAATTAAAATTTGTGAAGTTTTAATACCTATATTGTCAATTTTATGCTGAAGCTGTATTTATAAGTTTTTGACAAAGGTCCATATAGTTAAACTCTTTTGGATATCTATTTAATTTATTTTAACTCTAATCTTCGCTTTCTTTCTTGTTTTTTCTAATTTCATTTGCTCATCTTTTTCTAGTTTCTGAAAGTGAAAAGTTAGGTTATTGATTTGATACATTATTAATAGGCATTTACAGCTATAAAATCCTTCTGAATACTGTTTCTGTTGCATCCCATAAGTTTAGTATATTCTGTTTTACTTTTTATGCATCTCAAAGTATTTTCTTGGTTCACTTGTGATTTCATTTTTGACCCATTGGCTGTTTAGGAGAATATTGCTTAATTTCCACATATCTCTTAATTTCCCAAATTTCATTGTATCATTGATTTCTAATTTCATTCTGTTGTGTGTGAATAGTGAACATACTTTGCATGACTTTAATCCTTTTACATTTACTGAAGCTTGTTTTATGGTCTGTCCTGGAAAACATTCAATGTATGGAATATGAAACAGAAGAATGCATGTTCTGCTGTTGTGGGTGAAGTGTTCTAAAGATGTCTGTTAGGTCTAGTTAGTTTATAGTGTTATTCAAGCCTTCTCTTTCCTTGCTGATCTCTGTCAAGTTGTTCTATTTATTATTGAAAGTGAGGCATTGAAATCTCCAACTATTATATTGAATTGTCTATTTCTCCCTTCAATTCTGTCAGTCTTTATTTTATATATTTGGGACTCTTTGTTAGGTGTATTATGTTTATAATTGTTATGTCTTCCTGACTGACCCTTTTATCATTACAAAATATTTCTTTTCTTTTCTTTCTTTCTTTTTTTTTTTTTTGAGATGGAGTTTCGCTCTTGTTGCCCAGGCTGAAGTGCAATGGCGGTTTCACCTTGTTGGCCAGGCTGGTCTTGAACTCCTGACCTCAGGTGACCCGCCCACCTTGGCCTCCCAAAGTGCTGGGATTACAAGTGTGAACCACGGCGCCTGACCAGATATTAATATTTACTAAAAACATTCTAAGACAGTAAGGGCATGCAGTTAGGTTATCATAAGGGCTCTGTTTAAAAGATAAAAGGCTGGGCTCATGCCGTAATCTCAGCACTTTGGGAAACAGGGGGCTATATTTTCCTGTTTCATTGCATGTTTCATACCTTTTCAACCATTGTGGAAGAGAGTGTAGCCATTCCTCAAGGATGTAGAACCAGAAATATCATTTGACCCAGCAGTCCCATTACTGGGTCAAATAACCCAAAGGATTATAAATCATTCTGTTATAAAGACACATGCACATGTATGTTTACTGCAGCACTCTTTGCAATAGCAAAGACTTGGAATCAACCCAAATGCCCATCAGTGATAGACTGGATAAAGAAAATATGGCACATATGCAGTATGGAATACTATGCAGCCATAAAAAAGGATGAGTTCATGTCCTTTGCAGGGACATGGATGAAGCTGGAAACCATCATTCTCCGCAAACTAACACAGGAACAGAAAACCAAACACTGCATGTTCTTACTCATAAGAGGGAGTTGAACAATGAGAACACATGGCCCCCCGGGGTGCTGACCATCACATACTGGGGCCTGTTGGGGGGTGGGGGGTTAGGGGAGGGATAACATTAGGAGAAATAGCTAATGTAGATGACAGGTTGATGGGTGCAGCAAACCACCAATGGCACGTGTATACCTGTGTAACAAACCTGCACATTTTGCACATGTGTCCCAGAACTTAAAGTATAATAATAATAAAAAGGACATTTTAGATAATATACTGTGGCAAGTTTAGAAGTCAGATGTTTCCTGCCTGACCAGGTTTTGTTATTGTGCCTGTTGCTTGTAATTGCTGTTGTTGCTATGTTATCGTTTAGTGACTTTTGTGAATTCTTAAAATTCTGTATTCCTGGAGTGTGTGGCCATTGAAGTCCCTTCTCACTTAGCCCCATGGTCAGCATATGATTGGTCAGAAATTTTCCTAAATGAATCTATAGGTAGGTAGAATCAATCTATCTACCTTTCTATCTATTGAAAAATTGATCTATTGATCTGTAGATATATGTGTGTGTATATATATATACATATATATATACACACACACAGATAGATGAATAGATAACAGATCTATTTATAATGTCTGTGTATATGTATATATACATACACACACACAGACATGGATAGACTGTGTCTATGTCTACTATTATGAATCCTATTACAAATTGTTTATTGTAAGTGCCAAGGGAAGCAAAAAGTGTGCTATTTTCCAAAGCTCTGTAAGAATGGATCAGATTTAAGTAAACATACTTTATTTCTATATAGTATAATGCCTATTAAATATTATTCCCATAAATTCAGATGATATCATGATTAGCTCTTTAAAAATATAACATTGATCTCATATGCAAGAAAAAAGTTCATAAGAGATTATAATGTTCTAAAATATTATAAAGTATATATTAAATAGAAAATATGAGCATTTTTCACCTGTTTTAAAATCACTTTAAAATTTTGAATGCTTTAAAACAATTATTATAATCCTCAAGCAATCAGCTGTTTTCGAGGCTGAGGTAGGCGGATTGCTTGAGCTGAGGAGTTCAAGGCTAGCTTGGGCAATACAGTGAGACCCTGTCTCTCTATATAAATAAATCAATAAATCTTTATTAAGACAATAATATTAAAGCAGCCTTTTCAGTAATTCATTTAAGATTTCTTAATTTTTTAAGACCTAGCAGGACTTTGCCCTTGTTTATGTGAAAAATGGTTAGAGAAATACTCTTTTTATTATTAAAAGTTTTTTTAGAGCTTTAAAAGATTATTTAATTTTTTATTATTAACCCTTTTATCAAATTAAGTGAAGATTTACTGAACATCTACTATCACTAGGACAAAAATAAGACACAGTTCCTAGTCTTGCAGAGACTTACAGTTGCAACGGCTGCACAGAAAATTATAGTGCAGTGTAGCGATACTGGTATCTAAAGGGCACAGTGGAGCAAACAGGACTCCACCCTAGATTTGGGAGAAAGGAATCAGGAAAGGTCTATTTAGAAAAGACCACCTGATAGGCTGGGCGTGGTGGCTCGACACCTGTAATCCCAGTACTTTGGGAGGCTAAGGCTGGTGGATCACCTGAGGCCAGGAATTTGAGACCAGCCTGGCCAACAAGACAAAACCCTATCTCTACTAAAAGTACAAAAATTAGCTGGGCGTGGTGGCATGTGCCTGTAGTCCCAACTTAATTGTTACATGTTTCTTGAAAATGGTTCCTGAGTTTCTCACTGGAGTCTAAGCTCAATTGTTTTTGGAGGTTTTCTGGCATTGGCAAAGGGTTGGTAAAACTGTGGCAGATCTAAAAATTCCTCTGAATTAATTATTTTATTTGGAGTGCTGGGTGTGTGCTTTGGAGTGAAAACAAAGTTTATGCATCAGTGCTAAAATATTCTAGCAAATTAGACTGCATGAAAGAGGCAAAGGTATAGTTTTTATAAAGATCCCTAACCTGATGCTTGGCATACATCATCTGATGGGCATGGAATTCCTTTGTGAAATGTCAGAGTCACCTTATACTGAAATTATACATGTTGCCTTGATATTTAAATGATTGAGCAAATAGAAAAAATATAAAAAATTAAACTGTGATTTCTTTTTCATTTTAATGCTAAAGTTAAGGATTATGAAGAATTGTATAAAATGGTGGTAGGAGATATTTAATATTTTTATCTAACTAAATAAAAATTACTACTGCCCCTTTCACCCACTGCTGGCAAAAAATGAATCCAACCAGACCAGACCAATCAAACAAACACTCAAACAACAAAAGCCCTGAAACAGTAATGACTTGTCACTGTTTGGATGCACTATTTTACTCTAAAATAGGTTTGGGGAGCCATCTGCTGGTAAATTAGTAAGTTGTCTATGATTTCTTTATTGGATGTACAGTTAGGGTTGCCAGATAATTTATAGGATGCCTAGTTAAATCTGAATTTTAGATAAACAACAAATAATATTTTTAGCATAAGCATGTCAATACAGTATAGTATTTGCTCCAAATGCCAATGCTACCTTGTTTTATTTTTTGTTTTTTTGGTATTTTTGAGACAGGCTCTGGCTCTGTCGTCCAGGCTGGAATGCAGTGGCATGATCTCAGCTCACTGCAACCTCCACCTCCCAGGCTCAAGTGATCCTCCCAACTCAGTCTCCCAAGTAATTGGGACTATAGGCATATGCCACCATGCTGGCTAATTTTTGTTTGTTTGTTTGTTTGGTAGAGATGGGGTTTTGCGATGTTGCCCGGGTTGGTCTTGAACTCCCGAGCTCAAGCAATCTGCCCACCTCAGCCTTCTAAAGTTCTGGGATTACAGGCGTGAGCCACAGAACCCGGACCCTACCTTGTTTTAAATTTAGAATTATACATTTTCAAGTGACTCAAAAAAAGGTTTTCTTGAAATCTGGATAGTGTGATTATTTAGGATTGCTCAACTCATATGGCTCTATTCACACAGCTCCAGCTTGAAGTGCTTGCGTTTCCCATTGAACCCTACATCTGGCTTCTTGTCTATTCCCTTTGTCTTCTGCTTTGTCTATTTTTTTTTTTTGAAAGAAAGAAAAAGAGAGGAAAGAAATAAAGAGTGAAAGAAAAAAAAAAGAATGTAAGAGAGAAAGAAAGAGGGAGAGAAAACGGGATTCTTGTTCTATTGCCCAGGCTAGAATGCAGTCTAAAAATGGGTATTAAAAGCCTCTTTTATGCAAATAATTGTGCTTAACAATGGAGACAGGAAGGAATAAGGGATGAAAATAACAAACAAGCAGCCAACCAATTTTTTATTTAAACCTGTGAAATGCTATGCAATTGCTGAGGAGTGATTTACTTCCAATGATATGGTCACTTTTAAAATAGGTGTAATGTGACACTGAGAAAAATGTATGTTTTGTGGATTTGGGGTGGAGAGTTCTGTAAATATTTGTTAAGTTCACTTGTTCCAGGTCTGAGTTCAAGTCCTGGATATCTTTGTTAATTTTCTATCTCGTTGATCTGTCTAATATTGACAGTATAATGTTAAAGTCTCCCACTATTACTGTGTGGGAGTCTAAGTCTCTTTGTAAGTCATTAAGAACCTGCCTTATGTATCTGGGTGCTCCTGTATTGGGTGCGTATATATTTAGGATC